>JASDQU010884047.1:10562-33427 GCA_032191745.1 Picea mariana | reverse complement strand
AACTTCAAAACTAGGAAATGTGGAATATCTTCGAGTTGGTCTTAAAGGAACAAATCCAAGCAAAGCCAAGTGGATTGAGGTTGGAAAGGTGAGGGAGATATACCCTCATCTTCAGATAAACTGAAAATAGTCTTTTGGAGGTCCAAAAGATTTTCAATGGGGAGGTGTGATCCAGGGGATCAAATTTTGCTCAAAATTCAAAGTGCTCGGAATCGCTTCAAATCGAACAGGAGCATAGGTCTCGTTGTCATGAACCCAACGCAACTCATTTGGTTTCAAACGGATGTTGGATGAGAGATATATCGTGTTCTGTTCAAAATGACCAACAGGAAAAAAACATTTGTGCTGACTGCATAGTCCGTATAGTCCGTACGGATGTTGATGTGGTAGACCATACGACACGTGGCATACAACTGTGTGGATAGTTGACAGTTGACGTGGTAGATATTGGTTGGCAAATGTGGACGAATAGTCTACTGACATGTGGAATATTTTGTCTAATGGTTTGGTGCCACATGGCCCAGTCGTGGGCTGCCACGTGGCACCCTGTTATTGGTTGGTTGTATAAAATTTATTTGGAGTCCACTAAACTCGACCCTGTGACCTCCACCCGCATGCAAAGTCTTTGCAAAGTCCACCAACCAATGTGCCATAACATGTTGCTTATTATATATATGGTGTGAATTATATTTGATTTTGAATGTTTTAAAATTGGCACGAGGGTTGGGCTGGGGCTTAGCCCCAGCCTGCAGTTATATTGTTTATGTCATATGGCCACCGGTTTAAAACCTTTGTGTGCGCACATTTCAAACTTTAAGCCCCAGTCATATACATTACAATGTAACCATGGGTGTGTGCCATGTTTTAACCATAGCCCTTTTTATATGAGCCTAGTCACATGTGTTTGTGCATAGAACCACTGGCATGCATCGACCATTGTCATTTGATTGGACTTGGCCCCTTTTATATGTGCGCGAGGTCATGTGGTGGCCATGTGCTCGTGGGCCTTCGTGGTTAAGGGCTAGCGCGTAAATGTCCTACAGTTTGTACCAATTGTGTGGTTGTGCCCGGTGCTGGGTTTTTCCACATTTATACGCGTGGGGGCTAGGTTGAGGCAGCAAGGGTGCATTTTGGCAATCCAAAGACAACAAGTTTGAAGGGGAACTTCCAGGAAGCCTATCTTCTTCAATTTTTGGCCAAGCGAGGTGCCGAAAAATCCCAGCTAGGGGTTTTTGGACGTTCTGAAGCCATTGGAGCCATCTATTTGGCATTCTGAGCATTGTAAAGCACATATTTGAGCACTTTGAGAAAATAATACAAAAGATCCATTGGAAGTTGGACCAGGAGATGTAGCCCAAGAGAGGGGTGAACTCCTTTATCATTTGTTGTGTTATGTGTTTTCTGTTCACCATTTATTGTTGTTGTTTATATGCATCTTGAATGAGTAATTTCTATAAAAGTTGTGTTGAAAAATTGTTTTATTTGCATTTTAACACATGAATTAAATCTTGCAAATATTTTCAAGAATACAAGTCTTCTTCATTTTTAGATCATTACCATGATCAGAAACTAACTGTTGTGGGACTTCGAACCAGTTAATGACATGGTTAAATAAAAAACGTGTTGTTGTGTTAGAAGTGTTGTTAAATTTGGGCATGGATTCGACCCATTTGGTAAAATAATCCACCACCATGACAATGTACTTGTGTCCATTACTAGATGGAGGATGGCAAGTCATGAAGTCTATGCCCCATTTACAGAAGGGGACAATTGTGATGAATGGGTGTAGAAGAGATGGTGGAGCTCATGCTTTGTTTTCATAAAGATGACATTTATTGCATCGCTTGATGACATGGATGCAATCATAAAACAAAGTGGGACAGAAGTAGTCAACTTGAATGATTTTTCGGGCAGTGGAAATACTTGATAGGTGACCACCGCAAGCACCATTGTGGCAATCATTCAAGACTCGGTTGGCTTCATTGATGGTAAGACATTACCAAAGGATGGTATCGACCCCTTGTTGCCTTAATGAGGAGGTATCGGGGAGCCTGTTCGAGAATTCTTCGACGGTCATCATGAGAAAGGTGAGATCGAAACTTTTATGTAAGAAGGTAGATGAGGAGGTCGTCGTACCAAGGGTCATCAAAGGGAATGAAGAAGAGGTATTTGTAGGGGAAATCTTTGTTGATGGAGGAAGATTTGGCATCTGAGGGAAACACTATAATGAGTTCATCTAGGACTAGATCTTTATTGATTTTGGGAATAGAGAACTCTATATCCTATTCCTGTAGGATAATGATCCATCGGGAAAAAAAGTCGTGGCTTTTTCATCAACTAAGAAATTATTGGATGGGGTTGGAATTTTCTACGACCTTGGTAGTTCGAAGAAGAATATAATGTCACAGTTTCTGGATTGCAAAGACAAATGCTAACACACATTTTTCATCATGATTATACTTTAAGGGTGGTCCTGGAAGGTTTTTACTAATGTAGTAAATCACATGTTCACTCCCATCATCCCCTAATTGGACAAGGACTCCTATGACTGAAACAATAGAGGATGATAAGTAGAGGATGTAATCACAATCATAGTTTGTTAGACTAATCAAAAGGGCATTAGATAGGGAGGATTTTGAATCATAAAAAATTGTTTGAGCATGTTCATCCCATCGAAATTGGATATCATGACGCAGTAAGCGGAGAAAACCATGTGCACGAGTGGCATAGTATGGGACAAAGCAACGTAAAAAGTTGGATTTTCCTTGCAAGCTCTGTAGTTGGCATAAATTCCTAGGTGGTGGACTTTATGTGATAGCTTGGACCTTGAGGGGATCCATAGTTGATGTTGTGTTGGGAGACAATGAACCCAAGGAGGCACCCAACAATGATGCAAAAGAAACACTTGATGAGGTTCAAGTGGATAATATATTGGCGACATCATTGGAAAATGATGCCTAAGTCGTCTAAATGTTGGGTTCTCTTTTTGGATCGAGTAGTGAGGTCATCCAAATAAGAAAGGATGATGTGATAAATATCATGAAAAACGTAGGTCATGGCCCATTAGAAAGTAGAACTGACACTTTTGAGACCAAAGAGCATGACACGATAAGAAAAGGTACCCCAAGGTGTTGTAAAAGTAGTTTTGTATTGATCTTCTAGGTGGATCTGAATTTGATTGTATCCAGAGAACCCATCTATAAAGGATAGTTCCTCGTGGATGACATAATCATCGATTATTTGGTCGATGAAAGGGGTTGGGAATTTGTCTTTAGGACAACTGTGGTTGAGGTTACGAATGTCGGTGCAGACATGAATAGTTCCCTATTTTTTGTTAATGGGTACGAGGTTGGAGCCCAAGAAGTGTACATAATGGGGTAAATGAACTTGACCACGCGTAACTTGTCAATTTAGTCTTTGATAGCCACAGATTTGGCCAAGTGTAGGGGGCATTGCTTTTGATGAATAGGGGTGATATATGAACATTTTTCGATTTGATGTTTGAATATAGAAAGATTGAGGCCATGTATCTTTGTATACGACCAAGAAAAAACATCCTAGTATTCCTGAAAGAGATATTTGTAAGAAATGAGTTCTTCAGAGGAGCATGTGGTGAAAATGGTGATCTCTTCTATGATTTAGGGTTTAATGGAAATGTCAATTTTGACTGTGGGGGAGATTTTGGCCATGTTTCCTTCTTCAAAAGAATCAAGGTAAGAGATAGGGTTTTTGAACCAATCAATATTCCCTGGCGGAATAAAATCCTTGGTTTTGATTGCGCACAGGGAGGCTTGGGTAGGAGGGTGAAAGACATCATGTGAGAGAGAAAGTCTTGATGATGGAGTTCATTTCAAGGGAAATCAGGGGTAATCAATACCTCCAATATATCTTCGTTGCAGTGAAAAATGTGAGAATATAGGGGATCCTGGGAGGTGGAAAGAGGAACTGTCAATGGGTAAGTGTTATTGTCCTCAATTGGTGAGGACATAGAAGTGATATTGTGTACAAGGTGCGATGGCCCGCTGGAAATAAACCAAACATCCAGAAACTATGGGGGATATCTCATTTGGTCAGGGATTGATGACAAAATATAATGAATTTCAGTAATATGAACATCAGTAGGGAGTTCCTGAGAGGGATAAGGTCAATATGTGTGGCGTACTATGTAAATGTTTAGCGTAATTGAGGTAGAGATGGGAAATGATGAGTGTAATGGCCATATTCTGACCATATGGCACATGCAAAATTGGTTCATATCCCTTTCTTGCATGTGGTTGAGGACTCTGTAGTAGCAGTGGATGTACTTGGTGGAGTGGCAAGCAATGGGGTTGCTTTGGGGAGTTAGATAAGATTGTGTAACTCAGGACAAGTAGGACATCTATTAGTGGGGTGTCCTTCTCTTTTGCATAGTGCATAAGGAGGTTGAGCTCGAGGAGGGGGAAGAGCTATGGGCTCATTCTTCCTTCATATACCATTAGTGGTGGTGGAGTTTCCTCCAGTTGGGGGTGAGGGTGGTGTGGAAGGAGCCTGTACTGGGATATGCATCCGTAATCCCTTTGTCCGAGGAGGGAGAGATGGTGGAGGTACCATAGAGGGTGGATGAAGATACCATACAGGGATGGTGAGAGTAGCAGCTACCTTGAATTCTTGAACTCTACGTGTGTGGTAGAAAAAGGGGATTTTTGTAATGGCCTGGGGAATTGTTTTCCAGACTGGTATTTTCCCCTGGCAGGGGGGAGGGAGTCTAGGACAAGTGGTTTGGTGGTGCTTTTAGGGAATTCCTAAGGTAGTAGTTCATCGACCGATGGAACTTAGATGTCCTAAATGGGAGGAGTATCTTCTCTGATATATGTTCTGTTAGAAGAAAATACACACACTTGTGCTGAAATAGAAGGGTTTAGGAGAGGTGGTGTTCCATGATAAGTCTCTAACAAGGATGGGTCCTTGAATATTCTAGGACTGATGTCGATGACCAAAAACGCATCCGAGCTATCTCAGATAGGAGGGTGGATGTTATCAATGTTGGTGAAATGATTGGACTCGTAATGTGTAAGTTGGCCAATGGTGACGATTTTCCCATTGTGGGTGAACATCATCATATGAAACACAGAAGAGGCTACTACCTTCATAATGTTATCTCCTCAAATAAATCAATTAAGATTTTTCATTTTTAGGTGATAGGATGTCTTTTAAAAAGGTACTTTTAAATTTTTTAAAGCTCATTTCTCAAAGCTTTACGCATGTAATAAAGTTTAAATAAACATTTGTTTAGTTTTTATTTGATCTAATTCGAATCTCGGGTTTCGGTGGTTTAGGCGAACATTTCGATTGTTCATTAGCCACCAAAAGCCTTAGCTTTCGGTAGCTTAAACAAAGGAATCCAGGGCTATTTTAGCCACCAAAATCGCAGAAGAGGGGAAAGAATCAGCACATCCTATCACATGTTTCAATCGTTGGGTTCAACGTTTTATAATTGCAATAAGCCACCGAAAAAATAGGAGAACGAACGTTCACAGCCGAAAGCTAATCTCTATATGATATAAGTGAATATTTTCAGATCATTATATCATTAATTCATATGCTTACGTACCCTCCATCATTACAGTTATCGACCATGACTGTTGCAAATCATCAACCATTCTGTCGCATCCCTTGTAGTCAGTGCCACGTTCTAAATCTCACCCCAATTTTCTCATTTCTACCATAGCCGAGCCTACTCTCACTAACTCTACGCTGTGTAACTCTCCCCGAAAATCTACTCCTTCGATCACAGGTGTGCGGAAACATTGTGGAAAATGAAGAAAGGAGCGTCAACCCCGAGGAAAGAGCTCGACAACATCAGTGACTTGGAATCGCACCCAGAGGTATGTCAAATGTTCAGGAATGCAGGGTGTTATAATTTTTGCAAAAAATTATAGAGTTCTCATCAGCAAGTGGCAAAGGCCTTTGCCCTCAATTTCGATGCAAAGAAAGCAATCATAGGCTGGGATGAATTCGAGATAGATGAATCCCTCATAGCTAAAGTGACAGAGCTTCCCATGACTGGAGAAAAATGGTTTAAAACTACTGTCACTAAAAATGTTGAATTCAGGTCTTACTTGAAACCAAAACACAGGGGTTTGATATGGAAGAAAACATTCATGTGTCTTTCCTTGAAGAGAAATGGAAGTAGTTATTAAAATCCATAATGGTTTATGTAACTTGTGAAGGGTGATACAACATAGTGATGATTTACCATTTTAAACTTATAAATCATTTGATTGGTAGAAAACCACTGAATCTACCCTATTTTCTCCACATAAGTTTATCCAAAATGGCTCATCAAGTCAAGTCCAAGCCTAATCAAGTTGTAGGTAGATTATCCCACCATAGTCTAATCAAAATTTTGGTTTGTGAGTTGTTGCAAAGAAGAGGGAAAGAGTGGAATTACTTCTTGTTCTGGAATGATTTCCAGATTGAGGTTCAGCCAGAGGGTGAAAAGAGTCCTCATTCCAAGAAGTCTTCCACACCCAGAAGTGGAAAGAGGAGGAGGAGAGCTATCTCTCTAGATCCAATTAATCAACCCTCTCCTTCCTCTAAGCTTGACAAAACTAAGAAGAAATTAAATTTCAACAGTGAAAAGGAAAAGGCCAAAGAATCCCCAGTGAACAAAAACATTCTTAATCTTCCTTACACAAACTCGGAGGATGAAGAGCACCAGATTCAAACTGGGCACAAGGATTCAGTTACCAAAGGGCGTGAAAATTATGTTTTTGTGGATATATACATAGCAAGTTATGAGGACCTTCCATAACCTACACCTCAAGAAGAACAATAACCACAAATTGCAGATGCCTCATCTAGAAAACGAGTGAAGAAGAGTAAATCAAAGGAAATCAAGAAACTTAAGAAGAAGTTAGCCGAGAAAGAAGTGTTAGAAAGGGTAATAAAAACCAGGTATGAAACCCTGTCAAGGAACTTTGTAGAAAGAAACTGATCCTTGGAAAGATTAGCCCATGAAAGCATAAAGGAGAAGAAAAAGAAGGACAAGATTGTAAAAGACTACAACAGATTATGGAGAGTAGCTCAGGTTTTGAAGAAAAAGGTCAGGGATTTGAGGAAACAAGCTATGTCTTCAAAACACCTAGCTTAGACACATGCTTCTCTTGAGACCCTAGAAGAGGTGGCAGTTCAGTGCAATGAACTAGAGGCAACTAGTAACCCTACAATCTTTGAGTAAGATGCAGAAGCCTAAAAAGATCTGTCCTAAGGCATTTTTGAGCTAAGACAAGGGTATTTTTGAAATTTTGATAATCTCAAGTTTCGGTGGCTTAGGCGAACATATTGATTGTTCATTAGCCACTGAAAGCAGAGCTTTTGGTATCTAATTGGCCTGAATTCTATCTACTCTAGCTATCGAAAGCACTGATAAGGCAGAAAGTTAATGTTTCTGCACTGGTCCAAGTTTTCCTTGTCCAAAAGCCTCATAAATGGTTCCAATCGATGGAAGATAATTAATGACATCCTTATCAAGAGTTTGTTTTGGTTTTGGAGGTGCGCTACAAGACATAAAGGTAAAAAACAATTAGCTATTTTCAAGGATATAAGGTTGTTTGACTGCCAATAGGTGTCATGTTCGAATCCTCCCATATCTCATGAGATCCAGCAGCCTCGGAAGGCTCACTACACATGCCAAAGAATATGAATAACATAAAGATCATTTGAAGATTTGAATTGTCCTAGTTTATAGGATCTTTACCTACTTTCTTGGGCCAGTTATTGATTTTCTATTTTTGGCAAAATTCGATCCAGTAATCTAGGATCTTGAAACTGTTTGTAAAGGGCTATAAAGCCCAAAACATTTGATGAACAAAGGGTTCGATTTTGAGTTCTATAATCCACTGTTACTTTGATAAAGACATTTTATTTAATATATTAAGCCTACAATCTTCTTTCATTGTTATTGTCAGATTATCTTTTCATTCCTTTTCTATGCCTATGAGTTGAAATCATTTGTTTGTCTATGTTTAATGGTCCCATGGTAACTATCATCTTACCTTTGATTGTTAAGAAAGAATCATAAGAATCCTTTGCTAATTTGTTGACCCATCATATATATTGCCTATGCATGTTCTGGTTAATTGATTGGTTTTCTTATCCATTTGATCTACAAACCTATCTGATAATATCTCTTGAAGGCCTTGTATTGCATGAATATAGCTAGACTATCTTGAAGAAACAATCCAGTGAGTTAAGATATTCATCTTGATCCAAACCCACACCCATTATTGAGAAAATAGTTACAAAAATTTTAAGTTACCAGGCATCTCTGAGATACAGCCTAGGAGAGTTTTCCTGGAGGGATAACAAATTGGCACCATTACCAGGGAAAGGAGATTGAAGCTTAGCTTCCCTAGGAGACGACAAGATCCAACTTTGATGATAGACAAAGTTTGGACACATTTTCAATTGTAACCATCTATCTGGCGACTCCATTGGAAAGAAGTGGCTCCAAGAAGGGCTCATGCCAGGGAAAACCAAGAAAGACCACTGGCAGCACCAGTTCCATATCCTGAGAATATCATCAAAAGTGGAAAAGCATTGTAAATACAATATTCCGGATCTACAAGAGCATCTAAACCATGTATTTCAAGAAACACTTCTTATTTTGTATCTAGAGAACCTCTTTCTGAATTCCCTTCTGTTGAAACTTCTAGTTCTCAGAAAATTGAAATTCTGTCAAAAATATTGAAGGGTGATGAGCCTTCAATTTCCTTTGATGTTATAGATTCTATTTCTAAGCATGTTACTATATGAAACTTAAGAGAAGAAGTTGTAGAATCTCTCCAAGAAGAGGACTCTTCCTCTTCTTTGAATTCTTCACCAACTGATCCTGTAGAGAGTTTTTTCCATACTCATACCAATCTGCTCATTCTTGACGATATTTTACAAGATTTTTCCTCTAAGGGTGAAGAAAACTTGGCCTTACTGCTCAGTCATTTTTACAGAGCTTCTTACTTTCCACCTTATTTAGGAAACACATTCCAAGGTAGTCATCCTACCAATTTTTCTCCTTCATTCCTCAGTGAAGTAAGACCACCATTATCCATAGTCCCACCTATCCCATCTCAGCCATCATCTATAGAAAATTCTTCCTCTGCATCAACCCCCAAGATTGTCATGGCTTCCCCTTTGAAAAAAATGGAACAAATATTAGCAAATAGGTATGCCCCTCTTGTGTTGCCCAATCCCTTTTCAGCCATGCTGATAAGAGATTATCATAAATATATGCCGAAGTTTACTAGAACTGGGGATTATACTGTTGAATAACATATAGAATATTTCTATGCTTATGTTGAGAACATTAACATTTCATAGGAAGATGTTTGGACCAGAATTTTTGTGCAGAGCTTGGATGGCCAAGCTAGGAAGTGGTTCAAGGAACTGCCAGCAAATTCAGTGGTAGGAATTGAGCAGTTAGATGAGGTGTTTTTGAAACATTGGGTAGAAAGAAGAGATCTCTTATATTATATTTATGAATTCGGAAATCTAAGAAGAGAAAATGGGGAGACTGCCTCAGACTTCACCAAAAGATTCAATAAGATGTTTGGAAATATTTCTGCAGAGATCAAGACAACTGATGCATCAACAAAGATCACTTACTCTTCTACCTTTGATCCATAATTTTTTTTAATCCTTAGAGAAAAAAGGTCAACCACACTCGCTTTAATGTAATATGCTACTCTTGAGGTTGAATCTAACATTATGGCATCTCAGAAACTTAAAGAAAAATTTGAGAGAAAGAAGTCGGCTGTTGATCCTCCTTCTTCTTCAAATACCAAAATGGAAAAGATGGCCAAGATGTTGGATAGCTTGACCTCGGAAATGTCAAAACTGAAAATTCAGAGTCAGCAGCCAGCAAGAAGTAAAAAGCCTAATGCGTATGCTTCCAAGAATCCCAATGCATTCCCTTACAGAAGGAACAACCAGTAGGTCCATATCCTTCAGAGAGGAAAGAATGCAGCTGGGGACCAAAGGATCAGGGCCCCCTTCCAAAATGCAATGCTAGAAGAAGAATAGAAGATATCTCATGATGAAGTTGAAGAAGAGGACGACATCAATTTCTTTGGGGATGAAAATGATTCATCCTTCTTGACACAAATAGATTATGAGGAGGCCCAGATGGACAGGCATATTCATGAGGCAAGCATTGAAGAATCTTTGTATCAAACAGAAGATCAGCTAGGTTACAATTTAAGATCTAAGACTGTCTCTCCAAAGCCATTTCTTTCTACTCCCAGAAAAAAGAAAGATGTTGCTTCCAAGTAGCCTGTTGCTCCTACAAAGAAGACCTCCACTCCTACAAAATAGCAGCAGAAGCAATTGCAGCCCCAAGACAAAGAACAAATCTCTTTCAGAGCTCCTCCTAATGAGGTAAAACCTTCCAATAGAATATCATACTCATTTAATTTCGAATCAGAAATTCAGAAGGTGAAAATACCTATGCCATTGACTGAACTTATGAAGAATGCCATATTCAAGTCTGCTATCCTGAAGTCCCTTCAACCAAAGACTCCTCCAGCTGCTGATTACGTAAACATTCAAGATGAAAAACCCACAGTGGCTATAGGACCTATGGTAGAATACTGAGATGACTCTTGTCCACCCTTCTACATATCCCTAAATATCCATGACAAGATCCTTCACAACTACTTGCTTGAATCGGGAGCTTCACACAATATTATTCTTAAAGCAGTGATGGATGAACTTGGGCTTGACATCACAAAACCTTACCATGAGATCTTCTCTTTCGACTCTAGGAAAGTTAGATGCCTCGGCCTCATAAAAGACCTTGTCATAAACCTTGCCCAATTGCCAATGAGAAACATGGTAATGGATGTTGTAGTGGCTGACATCCCACCCAAGTTTAGCCTCCTCTTGTTGCGTTCATGGAGAAAAAGACTAGGGGGTACCTTGCAGATGGATCTTTCATATGCCATAGTCCTAGTGTTTGGAGGAGAGCTAAAGAGACTTTATAGAGAAAATCAACTTGCCTACATCATTAGTGATGGAAAAAATTCCGTAAACCATCCCATTTATGCTTTAGACACAGAATTTGGATCATGCATTCTGGAAATAGATGATTCTCAGCCATCTCCTTTGAAGCTCACAAAGCCTACTTATCAACAGACTGATGGAGAGAGTACTCTTGTGTGGAGCATGTTCTTTGATGGTGCCAGTACCAAAGACTCAGCAGGTGCATGTGTAGTTTTGATTTCTCCTTCAAAAGAGGCTATTCATCTATCTTTTAAACTTGATTTCAAAACCACTAACAATATAGAAAAGTATGAGGATTTTCTATTGGGATTAAATTCTTCCAAGGAGATGGGAATCAAAGGATTAGAAGTGTTTGGATATGTGGATCTTATCATACAGGAAGTGAATAGTACTTTCCAAGCAAAACATGTCAGGTTGAAATCTTACAGGGATGAGGTATGGAAAATCAGGGACTCTTTCTCTATTTTTTATATTTCTTATATACTGAGAGATATGAATCATCTTGTTGATTCCCTTGCTGTCTTAGCGAGTATTTTCATTTGTCCCATGCCTCCCAGACTGAATTATGAAATCCAAGTCAAATATAGACCATCCCTACTCGACAATATCAAATATTGGAAAGTCTTTGAAGATGATGACAAGCTTAGTAGATTTCTCCAGGTAGTAGATGAATTTTTGGATATGCATATTGACCAGGAAAATCAAAATGTAGAGGAATCCCAAAAGCCTAAGATAAAAACAAAAATGGGTCAACATGATATTGTTCAGCTGCCCAACAATTATATACCTCGAGGTTTGGTGCCTCTTGAGAATATTTTCAACCAAAACGATGTCCCCTACAAACCTGATAAGAAGGAGAATGATCTTGTTGTCCATGAGCACAATGTAGGAAGCCAAAGTCATTCTAAATTCATAAATCTATTCACTGAATTAACTGTTGACCAGAGGTCAAACTGTTGCAGCATTATGAAGGAATTTGCTGATGTTTTTGCCTAGAAATACAGTGATATGAAAACCTATGATCCTGATGTCATTCAACATAAGATTCCCCTTGAGAAAGACACCATCCCTTTCAATCAGAAACTGAGACCTATTAGTCCTCTCCTATTGCATATAATTGAAAAAGGAATAAAAAAGCTCCTTAATTCCAAGATCATAATTCCATTAAGATACTCTAAATGGATTTCAAATATAGTAGTAGTGAGAAAGAAAAATGGTGAGATCAGGTTATGCATTGATTTTAGAAACCTAAATAAATGCTCAAAGAAAGACAACTATCCCCTACCCAAGATGGAACACTTGCTGCAAAGAATTTCAGGGGCCACTGTCATGTCTTTCCTAGAAGTCTGCTCAGGCTATAACTAGGTTTCTATACATCCTGATGACCAAGAAAAAATTGCCTTTACTACTCCTTGGGGTACCTTCATGTACACCAAGATGCCATTCAGGCTAATGAATGTCAGGGCCACTTTTCAGAGGGCCATGGACATAGCTTTCGTGGGAGAGAAGGACAAGTTTTTCCTCATCTATCTTGAAGATATCACAGTTTATTCTAGCAGTCATGAAGAGCATATGAAGCATATGAAAAGAGTATTTTTGAAATGTAGATAGTTCGGGATTTTGCTGAACCCCAAAAAATCTCAATTTTCTCTCAAGAAGGGTAAGCTCCTAGGCCACATTGTTTCAGCAAAAGGAGTGAAAATTGATCCAGCTCAGGTGGAAGAAATTCAGAGGTTGTCCATACAAGGTCAAAGAAGGATAGCAAATCTCTACTCGGTAAGATAAATTTTGTCAGAAGATTTATTCCTAATTTCGTTGAGTTAGTGAAACACATAACCTCTATGCTAAAAAAGGGATCCGAGATAAAATGGACAGACAATGCAAGAAGTTCATTTTAGGATGTCAAATAGGCTATCATGGAATTCCCCACTCTAATCAGTCTGGATTACACCAAGAACTTTTATATTTTCTCTTTTGCTTCCTATGACACGGTGGTAGCAGTCTTGTTACAAAAATATGATGAAAGTCTTGATCACCCAGTGGCCTTTTTTAGAAAAGCACTCATAGATGCTGAAAAAAGTTATGATCCTATAGAAAAGCAAGCTTATGCTCTCATTAAGTCATTAAAAACTTTCAGAATTTATATCCTCCATGCAAAGGTTGTCGCCTATGTTCCTTTAGCCTCTATGAAGGATGTCTTGACTCAGCCTGATATTGATGGAAAAAGAGCTAAATAGATCACAAAGCTGATTGAGTTTGACATAGAAGTGAAGCCCACTAAGCTGGTAAAAGGCCAAGGCCTTTCCAAGCTTTTGACAGAAGAACTATGATCTTTTGGACATAAATTTCATTGGGGAAAGTTCAGCAAGTTTGCAGACAGGGTAAGCAATGGAAGAGCAACATGGAAACCATCAGGTGGCCAAGAATTTGTCTTCATGTGAGTGGTATTCAGGTATTATTCATTTTTTACAGAAGTTGGAAGTTTCTCCTAAACTTAGCATGACTCAAGCCCGAGCCCTTAAGATCACAACAATTAAATTTTCACTAATAATAATCTTTTGTATTGGAAATATCCTACTGGTTTACTACTAAGATGTTTAGACAAAGAAGATTCAACTGAATTCATGCATCATTTTCATTCAAGTATTTGTGGAGGCCATCATTACTGGAAGACCACAACTCATAAAATATTAAGGGCTGGGTATTATTGGCCTTTTCTTTTTTCAGATGTGTGCACCTTTGTGAAATCTTGTGATAAGTGTCAAAGATTCACAGGAAAACAACAACTAAAATCTCTACCCCTGAGACCTATTGTAGTGAATGGTCCTTTTCAACAGTGGGGTTTAGATTTCATAGGCGAGATTAATCCTTTGTATACTAGTCAACATAAATGGATCTTGGTAGCCACTGAATATTTTACAAAATGGATAGAGGCAATCCCCACTAGAAATTCCACTCATCAGGTCGTTATGAAGTTTCTCTATGAGAACATCCTGATCAGATTCAGTTGCCCAAAAAGGCTAGTGATAGGTAATGCAGCAGCGTTCAAAGCTGATGCATTGGTTGACATGTGTGAGTCAATGGTCATTCAATTGGTACACTCTACTTCCTACTACCCTCAAGGTAATGGCCTTGCCAAGTCATCCAATAAAAGTATAGTCAGAATCATCAGAAAGATGTTGGAGGAGAATCAAAAGAGTTGGGATTCTAAACTAAAGTTTTCTCTTTAGGAAGATAGAGTAACTAACAAGAAATCCATAGTAATTTCTCCCTTCAAACTAGTTTATGGCACTGATGCCATTTTCCCCATTCAACTAGTTTTACCAGTGGCTAAGTTTTTTCAGGAGGAACAAACTGAATCAAATTATATGGCGAGAAGAATGCATGACTTGGTACAGTTGTAGCAAGTTAGAGAATAGTCGGTGGATAAATCAGAAGCTCATCAAAAGAGGATCAAGGATACTTTTGATAGAAAAGCAAAGGTGGACGACTTTTAGGTTGGTGACTAGGTTCTTAAATGGGATGCCCTCAAACAAGATAAAGGTAAGCACGACAAGTTTGATTCTTTGTGGACCAGTCCTTTCATGATAAATCAAGTACAACACAACAACACCTTCATTCTGCAAAGTTTGGAAGGTGAAGAAATGTTTGGTGGCCCAGTCAATGGGCATTTTCTGAAACTCTATTTTATCTAAGGCTTCAAATCCTTTTCATTGTAATTTTTATTTTCAGTTTTTGTTTTTACAAAATAACTCCATGCCTAATGGAAACACTAGTAGATGGGTTTGATTTTTTGTTTTTCAGGAGAGGCATTGATTCTGAGGTTCTTGAAACCTCACAAGGAGGCTTTCACCCCCAATAGGAGCTAGTGTTATCTCCTCAAATAAATCAATTGAGATTTTTCATTTTTAGGTGATAGGATGTCTTTTAAAAAGGTACTTTTAAATTTTTTAAAGCTCATTTCTCAAAGCTTTATGCATGTAATAAAGTTTAAATAAATGTTTGTTTAGTTTTTATTTGATCTAATTCAAATATCGGGTTTTGGTGGTTTAGGAAAATATTTCGATTGTTCATTAGCCACCGAAAGCCTTAGCTTTCGGCATCTTAAACAAAGGAATCCAGGGCTATTTTAGCCACTGAAATCACAGAAGTAGGGAAAGAATCAACACATCATTTCACACGTTTCAACCATTGGGTTCAACATTTTATAATTGTAATAAGCCGTCGACAAAATAGGAGAATGAACGTTCATGACTGGAAGCTGATCTTTGTATGATATCAGTGAATCTTTTCAGATTGTTATATCAGTAAGCCATATGCTTACGTACCCTCCATCATTACATTTATTGACCATGACTGCTGCAAATCATCAACCATTCTACCGCATCCCTTGTAATCAGTGCCACGTTCTAAAGCTCGCTCCATTTTTCTCATTTCTATCACAGTCGAGCAGACTCTCGCTAACTCTATGTTGTGTAACTCTCCCCCAAAATCTGCACCTTCGATCACAGGTGTGCAGAAACATTGTGACAGATGAAGAAAGGAGTGTCAACTCTGAGAAAAGAGCTTGATGACATCAGTTACCTAGAATCACACCTAGAGGTATGTCAAATGTTCAAGGATGCAGGGTGTTATAATTTTTGCAAAAAATTACAGAGTTCTCATTAGCAGGTGGCAAATACCTTTGCCCTCAATTTCGATGGAAAGAAAGCAATAATAGGCTGGGATGAATTTGAGATAGATGAATCCCTGATAGATGAAGTAACAGAGCTTCCCATGACTGGAGAAAAATGGTTTAAAACTACTGTCACTAAAAATCTTGAATTCATGTCTTACTTGAAACTAGAACACAAGGGTTTGATATGGAAGAAAGACATTCCTGTGTCTTTCCTTGAAGAGAAATGGAAACATATATTAAATTCATAATTGTTTATGTAACCTATGAATGGTGATACAACAGAGTGATGATTTACCATTTTAAACTTATAAATCATTTAACTGGTAGAAACCCACTCAATCTTCCCTATTTTCTCCATAGAATTTTATCCAAAATGGCTCATCAAGTCAAGGCCAAGCCTAATCAAGTTGCAGGTAGATTATCCCACCATAGTCTGATCAAAATTTTGGTTTGTGAGCTATTGCAAAGAAGAGGCAAAGAGTGGAATTACTTCTTGTTCTGGAATGATTTCCAGACTGAGGTTCAGCCAGAGGGTAAAAAGAGTCCTCATTACAAGAATTCTTCCACCCCTAGAAGTGGAAAGAGGAGGAGGAGATCTATCTCTCTAGCTCCAGTTAATCAACCCTCTCCTTCCTCTAAGATTGACAAAACTAAGAAGAAATTAATTTCAACAGTGAAAAGGAAAAGGCCAAAGAATCCCCAGTGAACAAAAACATTCTTAATCTTCCTTACACAGACTCAGAGGATGAAGAGCACCAGATTGAAACAGGGCACGAGGATTCAATTACCACAGGGCATGAAAATTTTGTTTTTGTGGATATATTCACAACAAGTTATGAGGACCTTCCATCACCTACACCTCAAGAAGAACAAGAACCACAAATTGAAGATGCCTTATCTAGCAAACAAGTGAAACAAAGTAAATAAAAGGAAATCAAGAAGCTTAAGAAGAAGTTAGCCGAGCAAGAAGTGCTAGAAAGGGTAATAAAAACCAGGTATGAAACCCTATCAAAGAACTTTGCAGAAAGCAACTCATCCTTGGAAAGATTAGCCCATGAAAGCATAAAGGAGAAGAAAAAGAAGGACAAGATTGTAAAAGACTACAACTACCTATGGAGAGTAGCTCAGGGTTTGAAGAAAAAGGTCAGGGCTTTGAGGAAACAAGCTATGTCTTCAAAACACCTGGCTTAGACAGATGCTTCTATTGAGACCCTAGCAGAGGTGGTAGTTCAGTGCAATGAACCATAGGTAGCCAATAACCCTACAATCTTTGAGCAAGATGCAAAAGCCTAAAAAGATCTGTCCTAAGGCGTTTTTGAGCTAAGACAAGGGTATTTTTGAAATTTTGATAATCTCAAGTTTCGGTGGCTTAGGCGAACATATCAATTGTTCATTAGCCACTGAAAGAAGATCTTTCTATAGCTAATTGGCCTGAATTCTATCTACTCTAGCTACCAAAAGCACTGATAAGGTAGAAAGTTAATGTTTTTGCACAAGTCTAAATTTTCCTTGTCCAAAAGCCTCATAAATGGTTCTAATCAATGGAATATAATTAATGACATCCTTATCAAGAGTTTGTTTTGGTTTTGGAGGTGCTCTACAAGACAAAAAGGTAAAAAAAGGTTAGCTATTTTCAAGGATGTAAGGTTGTTTGATTGTCAACAGGTGTCATGTTCGACTCCTCCCATATCACATGAGATCCAACAGCCTCGGAAGGTTCACTACACCTGCCAAATAATCTGAAGAACATAAAGATCATTTGAAGATTTGAATTGACCTAGTTTATAGGATCTTTACCTACTTTCTTGGGCTAGTTATTGATTTTCTATTTTTGGCAAAATTCGATCCAGCAATATAGGATCTTGAAACTGTTTGTAAAGGGCTATAAACCCCAAAACATTTGATGGACAAAGGGTTCAATTTTGAGTTCTATAATCCACTGTTACTATGATAAAGACACTTTCTTTAATATATTAATCCTGCAAGCTTCTTTCATTGTTATTGTCAGATTCTCTTTTCATTCCTTTTCTATGCCTATGAGTTGAAATCATTTCTTTGTCTATGTTTAATGGTCCCATGGTAACTATCATCTTACCTTTGATTGTTAAGCAAGAATCATAAGCATCCTTTTCTAGTTTTTTGACCCATCATATATATTGCATATGTATGTTCTGGTTAATTGATTGGTTTTCTTATCCATTTGATCTACAAACCTATCTAATAATAGCTCTTGAAGGCTTTGTATTGCATGAATATAGCTAGAATGTCTTGAAGAAACAATCCAGTTAGTTAAGATATTCATCTTGATCCAAACCCACACCCATTATTGAGAAAATAGTTACAAAAAGTTTAAGTTACCAGGCATCTTTGAGATATAGCCTAGGAGAGTTTTCCTAGAGGGATAACACATAACATACATGTAGCTACGTCCGAACAAGATATTGTAATAAAGTGGGGTTTTGATAACTTCAATGTCAATGAGGATGGTTTTCCCCCAATTTCTATAGGGAAATTTTGGAAGAGCCCTTCAGGGGATGATGTCTGACCATCATAAGCTCTCAGGGTGATGGAAGATGGTACTAGCTCAGGTGAGATGAGTTTCTGCCATACTAATTTGGACATGTTGCATGTGGATGCACCTTCATCGATGATGCACCAATGAACTATGATTTTCCATATCTTAACTAGTATCTAAAAAGCTACAAGGGTGAGGAGGTGTGGTTCTCCACTATCTAGATAAAAGGTGATGGGTTGAGTATCAGTTGGGTCAACTTCCCCCAAGGCGGAAAGAAAGGATTTGCACTGTGATGGATAGGTTTGAAAGACCTCCAATACCAACATGTCTGCAGGAGACTATGCTAAGTCATCGACCAGAATGTAATTATGGGTTTCCCTAGCATGAGGGCTATGTACATTCCATCATAACGACATGCGGAGTATACAAGGGCTTGGTTCATTGTTAGGACAGGGAATCATCAATGGTTTTTCGATTGTAGCAGGAGTTTCTTATGAGGTGGTTGGGGTAGAGTCAGGAGGCATGTCATATGGATGATTGTGTGTTTGCAAAATAATCTCTTCCTCATTGTTATGGAGGATATTGCGATCAACCGGATTTTCGAGTTGATTTGGACCTAGGTTTTGATATTTCCCCATTTTTGTGGGGCCGAGTTTATCTCTTGTTGGGTATTCATCACACCTTGGTGTGGAATATGGTTTTGCAAAACAACTAGAGGTGGTGGTTGCAAATAATGTTGTGGGGTCTATTGAGAGGTAGGTGACGCTGAAGGGCGTTGCATGTTCATGGATTCTTTTATCTGTTTGTAATTGACAATTTGGGAGAAATTGTGAGTATAATGTCCATAATCACCACATAGAGAACAAGGGAAGTTAGTTTTTAGGTTATTGTTCTTCCCTTGTCATGGTTTATTTTTATTGTTTCCCCCTTGGGGGTTTTGGTTACCTTGATTTGGGTTTCCCCCAACAGGACGATTTTGTTGGGGATTATTTCATCCTTGTCCCAGGTTGTTATTGTTTAGATTTTTCCCTTTCTTCTTGGGATTATTCGGTTGGTGAGGTGGATTTTTCATATTCAACTATTCAAAAGAATGAACTTATTGAATGGGAGAGGGTTGAACAAATTTAACTTTGGCATGTGGTTGTCCTAGTGGAGGAGAAACCAAATGGGGAGGACCAGGGAATGAAAAATATGGGTTGTTTTGTGGAGATGATCCATATGGTGTATAAGAAGTTGAAGTACTTCCACTACTATTGGGTTTGTAGATGGGGGTTGGGGGTGGAACTGTACTGGATTGAGAGACTGATTGCATATGGGGTACCGGTGGGGGTCCCCCTGATGGTTGGGAGGGAGCAGCAAGATATGAGTGTTGGTGAGTGGGAGGATGGAAATAAGAAATCCCTCCATATTTTACAGATATTGATTTGAACCATAAGTGGGAGATGGGTGGCCGTAAGGGTTGAGATGTGTCATAGAACCAATCAACCCATCCATTGTGTGGGACATCCCAGGTTTGTCTTGGACAAATGGTATTGCATTAGGCAATACTATGTACAAGTAACCTGATTGAGCATATATGAGGCCAAATTGTTGGGCCTTGCCGATGGCCTCCTCTTCTGATTGAGGAAAAGTGGATTCTACATCCTTTTCAATTACAGGTATGAGCGATTTAAAAAACCAATAAAGACGGTGTTCTTTGGTGGTTTCCACTTTACATAAACTATGTCGTTGACACCATTCATGGATGTGGTCGGCAATATGGATAGTAGTGTTTTTTTTTAACTTAGAGAGAAGTTCTAAATCGGTGTCATGACGAACTAGTAATTGGAAAAAGGAAAAAAAGGCCTTGGCCAATGATTCAAAGGTCACATGGGTCACTGATTTTTCATTCACATACCATTTGGCTGATGAACCAGTGAGAGTTATTTGGAATAACCTCAAGTGGATGGAATCATCCATGATGTTGTTTGAAGAGCACCATTAGTGGAAGGTCATAACATGGTTGGTGAGATCTTCCCCTGGTTTTCTTTCAAACTTTAGAATGTTTGAAGGTAACTTCGTAGGAATATTAGGCCAAGTAACATCATGAAAAATGGGATTATTTGTGATTTTTGGTAAGTCAAGAATAATGAGTGATGCCAAGTATGGCATATGGGGATTTGGTGCAAGATAAGTTCCAATCATTATGTGTGTAGGTAATGGACCTATCCCTTGAGAGGGATTTGGTGGGTTTGTACTTATCCCTTGAGAATAATTTTGACTCCCTCCTCCTTGTGAAGGAGAACCAATAGAAGAATGGCCTTGGGTATTTGACCCAAGCAAAGTGGAACCAAGTAAAGTTGATCCCAAAATAGTAGCACTCACTGGGGTGTGATATGTTTGAGACAACGAGTTGGAAACACTAGGAAATTCTCCTAGAATAGGAAGGAGATCCTTCAAGCATCTAGAATGACAGGGATTTTGTGGTTCCCCTATGGTTCTGACTAGAAAAGTGAATGTGTGAAAATGGTGACAAGAGAGAAATAAATGAAAAAGAGAATTTTTTTATTCATGACCTTCAAAAAATAATATAACTCACAATTGCATGTAATCAAATAAACATCATCCATAAATCAACTTTAAAATAAACAAGCATGTGGATAGGTGTATTTTTTCCACGTGGGGGAAAAACAAAAAAAATAAATTCTCATCTTCTAAAATACCTATTGTCCTTCCTCTCAATTTAGCACTGGGCCTTCCAATAACACTCGACAATGGGGTCTAAAGCCACTGGAAGAGGAACTAGTGAAGGTTTAAGTAATCAGTTATAATGAGGAGTAGAGGGTGCATATCCAGAAAGAGATGGTGGTATTTCCCAATAGCCACACAAAATCTGCTCAAGGTGCAATTGCAGCCCACAACCGTCACCTGGGTATATATCCTATGTTTTTCCACTAAGTACCTCGTTCAAAGTGTATCATTTAGATTTTCGGCCTAAGAAATGGGTCTTGGGTTGGATACCCTCACAAGAGTTGTGTGACTCAAGGAGGGATGTGCAGAACAACCAAAACTTGGCCTTCGACCCTTCATGGGTATCTCCCTTCCTTATGGTATAGGAACACTTGACTTGGAGGATTTTAAACATCCATATTCTCAACTTCTATTGTTTCAAAATGTGAGAACCTAATAACGAGGGGTTATTTGGATGCCTACCCCAGAGATCCTACCAAGACTAAAAACTTAATTTTGGCACCTCCTATGGAGGAAAATTTAGTGCGTTCTTAGAAACATTTTAGATGGAGTGGTTTGAGAGATTGGGGTCATGGACCAACCTCATTTGAATTAAATTGGTGTGGATAATTTCCAAAGAAGTAGTCAGATCTTTCGAAATTCCTTCAAAGTACTTTGTGGGTACTTAAAAAGAAATCTTACTTCGACCTCCACTATTCTAATAGGAATTATGTGTGTGATGAGTGGCTTTATGTGCAATAAAGTGAAAAGTGTGCACAAGTTTTTAATAATTTAAGTGTGAGATTGCAACACGTGGAATTCATGTGGTCCCTACAAATCTTCTTACCTAGATTACTATGTTTCTTTGGTACAACCTTGCGGAATATTTAAAGACCTAAATAACTAGAAATGTGGACATATAGGTCCTTACAAATCCTTTAAAGTCCCTATAATGTTGTCTAAACTAGAAAATATTTTGAAACTATCCTAGGATTGTAGACATGTGGGTATGTCTGGTCCTGTTACTTGATCTTTTAAACTTTCCTATAGTGTTTTCTAAACTAAGAAAGATTTTAGAAACTATCCTAAGATTACAAACATGTGGGCATGTATGGGCCCTTACAAAACTTTAAGATGATTTCCAAAACTAAGAGGTATCCTAGGGGAGCTTTGTCCTATCCTAATGATTTTTTAAGGGAGACGAAATTTTCTTTCAACCATATTTTTTGATTCCTGAGATCAAATTTGGGTGTGGGGAAAGAGCATACTTGAGGGTTAAAATTGATTTCTTGTCCCAAATTAATCGATTGTGTTTGAAAAATCAATAACTTCAACTCAAAATTTTAAATTCCAAATGAGCCATCCATTTGGAAACAAAGAAAAGAGAAGAATAATGATTCTTTTTACCCCATATGTGCTTATGTTAGCTAACATTTCTCGTGATAAATTACTCTATGTGAAGTGTGGTTGCTTTATAAAGTGAAAGAAATTAAAATCTGAAGGCTAGGGGCCCTCAAACCACTCATAAAAACCATTACAATTTGCAAAAAATGAACTTATGCACAAACTATAGTTTTGAAAGGAATGCAGAGGGCACAGAATGTGCAGAGTAAAGGTGGTCATGTGCATAGTGCGCAAAATGCATGTATTTGTGCCTTGAAATCCTCACACTTCTTGTCACGCATCAAGAAATAAATTTCCAAGCGAAATTCTCTTGCCTTGGCTCTGAATTTTGACTTTGGAAGCCTATAATAGATCGGTTTTGATACCTGCATATCAAAACAATTAGAAAGAATTTCTCTCAAGACTTATATAGGGAGGAATTTGATATCAATCCTTAGTATGGTTTCCAATCTGTTGTGTTGGTTTTGTCACATGGGTGAGAAAAAACACAACACTTACCTACTTAATTAAGTCAGCTAAACC
>JASDQU010884046.1:32749-58024 GCA_032191745.1 Picea mariana | reverse complement strand
GCGAGATTGGGGCTCAGATTGCACTACTAGCGAAGTTAAAAGTACACAATGTGTTTCATGTTTCATTGTTAAAAAACTATGTACATGATGTAACTCATATTTTAATTTGGAATATGATCGAGGTGGAACTAGGTGAGTTCTAGGTGGAACCATTACGCATTATCGACACGAAGGAAACTATGTTGCGAAACTTATCCACCGTTCATGTTAAAGTGTAGTGAAATCACTTTGGTATTGAAGAGGCCCCTTGGGAAATGGAAGAATCCATGAGGAAGGTTTATGCATTCCTGTTATAGAGTTGAAGTGCTCAGATGGGAACAACGAGCACATTGTTCAGTTTAAGGGGGGGAGGATGTAATGTCCCTCCATTTCTAAACATTGAACATTTTTATTTTGATTATTTATGTTAAAGAAGTTTTGAGAAAACACTTAAGCTAAAATTATGTCATCAAAAACATTGATGATGATGGATATTGGTTGTAAATATTATTTTAAATTTATTTTATTTAAATATAGAAAAATTGATTAGAAAATCCAATTACAAAAAGAGTAATTCATTATTCCGAAAAGAGATAAAAACCATCAGAGTAAATATTTTCCACGAGGACAAGTGTAAACCCACTCCCAAAGATGTGGGATGTGATGGAACAAACTAGCATAAAGTTACGCCAAGGAGATTACCTAGGGTTAGGGCTGAGGCTAACTTGGAAAAGACCTAGGAAAGCTATTATTCTCCTTGGTGAGACAAGGAAGGACATGTATAGAGGAGACAAGACGTTGTTGAGTAATTGTGATGAGAATTTTGAGTTTGATGGTTCTATGAAAGAGTCAAGCTCTAATTTTTCTTGAAAATGTTATTAAAATTTTAAGTCCCTATGAAATACTGGATTGGGCTCGAGGTTGACACGAGAAAGTGATTTGGTTGTTCTGGTCTATGGTTGGGAGAAACTGGATTTTCTACTTAGTTTGTTCCTAGAATTTTGAAGAAAACCCATATATGTTATTCTTGCCTTTTCTTTTCAGATAGTAAAGGGAAGATATTTGTATTAGAAAATATTTACTATTCATTGCAAAACTCGATAAAGACTCGAGGGTACATTTCTATGTTCTTTTATTAAAAATTTTGTTGTAGAAAGAAATGTTATATAATGTTTGCTTATAACTGAAAAATGTATATGTTATTGTTTATTATAGATTCTACTGCAAAAATGAAAAACTATTGAAGCATTAAGGGTCATAGCAAATAGAGATATTCATGCAAGATTTTGGGTATAGATACAATTACTACAAAGAGAATTTATGCATCCATAGAATATCTTTATTTCAAATATAGTAAAATAAAACAAAGAGATAGAGTTTAGAAATATATCTGGACAATCTTGTAATATAATATTTGGTTTATAAGGGTCAACAAGAAGAAGGATAAAAAAAAACCTTTCTAAATTCACATGCATAGAATATATGCTAGTTATTATAAAATGGTTATATTGCAGAGAATATAGATTATTTAGAGTACAAAAAGAATAAACAATAAATAAAACAATAACCATGCATTTACAGGAAGCAAAGATTGCATGAAAAACAATAATCTGAATGGGTGTTTATTCAAGCCTGGTATTTAACCTGTAAGATATATTTCCTTATATAAACACTATGTAGGCTATGTACATTAAATCATTACAGTGCAAATAAAATCCAAAGAACCCCAAAGGGTTTTCCCAGAAACCCTCGTCCAAAGTTGAGGTCACGAAGCATAGACAACAAGTCGTCGCCAAAGACGATGTTACCAACTAATAAAATAATGTAAAAGAAAAATATATAAGAGACTCATACAAGTCATCTTATCACTGTATATATATAACTTATTGTTTGAATATCGCCTCTATGTTTAATCTGTAAAGGATAAAAATCCATGGACGAATTCACTACCTTTTCTTAATGGGTAAGCTTAGTGGGATTTCTTAATGAAATGACAACCTGCAACTGTAGTCTCTTGTTTCAGTGTGCACGAAGGGAACATAACGTACCTTGCGCAAAGAAGAATATAGACTTAGGACTAAACCACAAGTCAATAAAAATAAAGACAAATTAAGAGAGAGAAATGAATTGGACGTTACATTAGAGATCGAACCCTCCATCGAACTACTCAATCCATATAATCGTGGCTTCTCCTACTTAGAGTTTACCTATAAATAGTCAGGAGCTTGTGAGTGACGATAATGCTAAGAAAGGAAGCTCGATATCCTCGGATAAAACCATCGAACAAATCATGTACAATATTCAAGAGATAAACAGTTAAAAACCTGAGTGAGAGTTGTAAATTTAACCTAATATATTACCTTTAAGGAGAATCTTGATGGTTACTATTGGATTTCTAGTCTTCTTGTATTAGTATTTGTCTTACTTAGGATTCTTTATTGGTTAATCTGATTTTATCTTACTATCACAGATTGACCTTGGTTCAGATTTGAGAAGCTCCCAACAAAATACCTTTAAAAATATCGTCCCCTCTGGTAGACCAGAACACAACACAACACACAGAGTGTACTGTGTAGTCTCACTCGAGATAACTCTATGGGTGGCTGCAATACTCAAGCATTTGCAACCTGGGAATGAGTGGAGATCTGCAGTTGTGCTCTGTAATAATTATTCATTTGATCTAACATCTAATTATAACGGTCACTCTATTCATGCATGTGGAATCCCAGATCTAACTACTTAATTCATTTATATAACCTTCAACAATTAATTAGACATAAAAATGCACACATTCATTCACATGACACAGGTGTTATTGTGTTTCACCCCCTGCTGGGCTACATCCACAAATATTTGGCTCTCAAGCTTTTTATTATGGTTCAGTATTATATCATGCCACACGTGTTTACAATCGTATATCTACTCTCTCAACAATCTCCTCGATCCTTGCAAGTCTGACTAGATCGCACCAGGCTCCTCAGCTTGCGATCTAACCCTTGGGAACAAGTCGCTCACTGCTTCCTAGCTCACCATCTTATGGACTAGTACAGTTATTACAAATCTCTTCCCTCTCGTTCCTCTCTGGCTCTCCCCTCTGGTCCTCCCGCTCTATTTTTCTTTCTAAGTACTACTTATTTATATCCTTGGCTCATCAATGATTACAATACATTACAAAAACCCTAACCCTAGTGTTGTTAGGTCTTCCTTGCATGCGCACATTGATCACTTCTCTTACACGTGCTGCTTCTCCTTCCAGCTGTCCTTTTCTCCTTGCATGCTTCTCCTCCAAAAATAACATTTCTTCCTGACTCAGTTTGCATCCAACAAGCCCCCAACACCGACATGTGGCTCGTCCCGAGCCACCTAAACTTTGTGTGCTTCTTCAATAGCTCCTACGAGAGCTTGGAAAGTCGTTGTGAGTTCCTTTGATTGTGTTTGAGCTTGCACTGTATTTTCTTTGAGCACGTCCAATACTTGCGCTGTAGTCTCCTCACTGATCATTTATGCACACTCTACGTGAGTTTTTTCTATGTTCTAATTTGCCTCTTCTGCCTGCACAATGACCTCTATTGTCCGCTCTTGGAGAGGTTCCATTTGAGCTTGTCGCTCCTTTTTCTGTTTCTATGCGATGATGAGTTCTACTTGTAGCTTCTTCATATCCTGTAATCCTTTGAGACATTCAGTGATCGACATCATCTTCTGCTTCTACTTGAGGTCCTGGATAGCTATGCTTATCTTCTCCTCTTCTTGGTCCCATTGCTGGACCTGTTGATCCTCTTCCATCTTTGCCCATAATTGTGTTGCTTTATCGAACAAGTTGACAATTGCACGGACTTGTCGCTCCATCTCCTCTATCTGTGTTGTTGCTTCCTGCTTCGTTTTCACCTTCACCTCCACGGGAGTGGTAGGGATGAGTTGCTCCCGGAGGTTCTCGATCTCCTGCCTGTATTGATCGATTGTCTGCACAATATGATCAATCTTTTGCATTGCCATGAGCTCTGTTGTCTGTGCGCTCTTTGGAATTTTTTCATAGGCTACAACCAATCCCTGCTTGAGCCTATCGCGATCTTTTTCATCTTTGGTTCGAGCTTGACCTGCTCGAGCACCAATTCCAACTCTTCTCTGCTGTTCTTTGTTTGCTGCAATTTTGCTTCATTTGTGCGTGTGCACGACTGTACCTCTTGCGTGATGTTGACTTGCAGTTAATACAATGCCTTGGTTGGTATCCGAGTCATTACCAACTGTATTTGGGCCAAATATTTCAAGGGTTTTTGACCCACAATTTCATCCATGCACAACATGTTGGGTGTAACGTGAAACGTCGGGCTCGACTATGTTCTTTTCTGGATCCTATCCCACTTGCTCGATCCATCCTTGTCTCCTATCTGTGGTGCTGTGGGGACTGATTCTATTCCTCTGTCGACCCTCTGCGTTTCTTTGATTTTCTCGAGGAGTTGCCTCATGTCTGCCAGATCCTCCTGAATCTTGGCCCTTTGGCATTGGGCTTTGTCAAAATCCTTCACTGTTCGATCCTGGACCATTTGGGCCACGAGGTCTGCGTCATCCTCCGTGATCATATATTCTAGTGGTATTTTGTGCACCTTAGTTTTCTTGTGTGCACCCCCCGTCTGTATGATTGGCCTCTTGGTTTGGCCTTGCTCCTACTGGGTAGCAATTGATGTGGTTCCCTGTACTCTCCTAGTATCCTTTTCTTGTTCCTGCGGTGCTTGGGTGTTGTTATTCTTCCCTGCCTGGGTACCTTTCTTGGACACACCCCCTTTCTTATGTTGCACTGGTTTTTGACCTATCCTTAGATTTTTGGGCACTGTTTTGTCTCCTGCAGGTGTCTGTTCTTTCCTTGCATCCTCCTCCTTGTATGTGGGCATCTGTTGATTCAAGTCTGGAATCCTCTAGTCATCATACCAATCCTTGATGGCCATTTCTACGCCTTCCTCCTTGATGCAGTACCACAATTGTAGCCATTCGTTCTCAAGATCCTTCCGTGCTTGGATCCATACCGCATGCCTGATTGCTTTAAAGTTGGCTATGCCCTGATATTGTGCGACCACTTCTAGCCTAATCCCCCAAGTGTTGGCAATGTTTTCTTGTAGGTCGTTGTAGTACCCTGCGAACATGCCTGCGTTTTCAATTTTGTTTTTGGCATCTGAAGTACTGTCGAGTGATAGGTATCGCGTTGTGCGACAACGAGTGGATCTCTTGGTAAAGTATGTATACTTAGGCTCTCTCCATTCGACCAAGGCGATCAGGACGAGTAGCCAAGAATAGTGAAATTGTATCCCAAGATCTTGCACATCCTTGCATTCTTCCAGGAACAGATTTTGAAAGTACAAGGCCCAACTCAGTATAGTTCCCTCCACACACTGTGTTGTAGCTGCGACGACCTTGGCAAGGACTTCCTCCTTGCAAAACTTCTCGAGTAACTTGCATGCCATGATTTTTGTGGGCATCATTTTTGCTGCATCACTAATGCACCTAATTATGATTCCGCGCGACCCTCTTTCTGTACCATACGTCTTCTTCATTTCCTCCGCCAATGCCTTCTCCTAAGTCTTGTCATCGAGGAACTGTGTGATTTTCTCCGCTCGAGGTGGCAGCCCTGTAATATATGTAATGAGATCTATGTCTATTGAGACAGGATCTTCCACCCATAGGTATCCTCTGTGGGTAACTTCCATCATCTTCTTGACGCAACTGGCTACATCCCGACCCCTTCCAAAGTGCGGGATCTCCAATAGGCCTAGAATCCCGATTTTTTCTAGTCCGGCTGCTCACTATTTTGGTTGGTTAATTGGTTCTCTGAAGTGTCCTATACCCACAGTATCTAGGTAAAATTTCTCGAAAAACTCCAAAATTTTGTCTATGTCAGTCACATCATGATCTGAGTACCATAGTTTTTCCATGTGGCCTAACAGGTTAGCCGCGACATGGACCCCTTCTAAAATGCGCAACAACATTATGGTTGCGACAGCCTGCCTACACAGTGATATTTCTACTGGCTTCTTTCCCTTCTGTTGTGGTGGCTGACTCGATGTTCTAGCCTCCATTGTTCTATATTCTGCATACTCCTTTGCTTGGCCGGTGACATATTCTACTATTCCCTCCGGTGGATTCTCCAGCGTGGCTATGTGTGACCTTTCTAGTGCGGTTGTTTCTACCTGGTTTGAGATCATCTGATTAATCCTTGGGGCTTCTTCAGGGTTTTCAGAGCGTGAAGGATTTCCTGCATCCTGGGTCTGCTTGCTTTGGCCTCCTTTTGACATATCAATATCCATGCTTTCCGGTGCGGTCTGTTGGGTTTCCTCTACCACTGTTGTGGGGCTTCCTGGTGCCATATTAGGCGACGAGATTTTGTCCAAGTTGACAAATTCCAGAGGCTGAGGTGGTTTCTTTTCTCTTTCCTGTGGTTGCTGAGGTGCTCTAAGTTTTCTTTGAGGTCTTTTGCAGACCTGGATCGATGCTCCTAGCTTGGGTGGTGCCATGGTGGTAAGGGTATTCTTCGTCGAGTTTAGTTGGATCTGTAACTTATACAAACTCACTCTCTTGCTTGTATATTCTATCGCTCTGTGCTTTTCTCAATTTCATAATAACCCTTACGATCCTCACATGCTTCCCTTATATAGGAATCATGTGAAACTTCTTGGAGACGTTACCAAACTTGTGTTTTGAATGAATTGGCGCTTCCCGTGTACTTTCCATTGAATTTCCTTACCGTTGCCATTTGGGTCGATTAATGCGGCATCCCGTCAATCATTATTGTCATTCAATTTTGATAGCCTCCGTCCGTTGGCACTTATTTTCTGTACCCACCATTTCTGCCTTTTAGTGATAGTTGGTCCTTTCTCCGTCGCGCTAGCGTTTTCGAGTGCACATTGTCATTCTCTTTTTGGCGTGCTATGCCTTTGTTTCTATCTTTTGATGTCCGGTGCGGTAACCCCTCTGTTGCTGCACTTAGTTTTTATTTTTTTTAAGTGGTAGGATGTCGACTGTCCCTATACAGCTTTAGTCGACTCGCATTGATCATCCCTATGAGTTATGTTCCTTCTAGATCCTTCAACTGTATAATTCCTCCATCCGTGACAGTCTTTGCTTTGTATGGTCCTAACCAATGAATTCTGAGTTTTCTTAGTGCTGAAGAGATTTACTGTCGTACACCAAGACTATGTCTCCCTCCTTGAAAATTTTCCTCTTTATATGTCTTTCATGCCAATATTTGTCCCTTTCTTTTTGTACTTCTTGGGGAAACCTTGCTAGAATTGTATCTTCCTCCATGATCATCAACTGACTTAGACTTTCCTGTACTGCACCTCACTCTGTCATGTTGGTAATTGCTTCTACACGCAGATTAGGTACCAAAAAATCTAATGGTACCATTGCTTCTTGTCCATACACCAATCTGAATGGTGTCTGCCCTATCATTTTTTGCATGTGGTCCTGCATGCCCACAATATTGCTAGTACCTTCAAGTCCCAATCATCCCTATTAACTTTGCAAATCTATGTCAGTGCATTCTCAAGGATATTGTTAAAGGATTCCACTGTTACATTTTCTTGAGGATGATATGGCGTACTCCTTTGATGATAAACTTCAAATTACTCAGTCATGGCCTTAATAGTGTTGTTAATGAAGTGAGTTCCCTAGTCACTCATCAAAATACTTGGGCATCCACATCTAGTGATCACTTTCTCAAACAAGAAGTGTGTTGTTGTATCGGCGCTGCAATATTTTAATGGTGTTGCTTCTACCCATCTTGTTAAATACTCTGTCACGATAATAATGTACCTCTCTCTTGACCTTTTGCAGGGCTACTTGTGGTATGAGGAGCATATCGTCCCTTCTATTCAGTTTACCCACCCTCTGACATACATCACATTTCTGGCAGTAGTCCTTTGAGTCTTTGTGAACAGTTGGCCACCATATTCCTACATGCAATACCTTTTGTGCGATAGATTTACCTGCATAATGTATTCTTGCTATTCCCTCATGAGCTTCTGCTAAAATCCTAGGTCTTTTATGTTCTAGTACACATCTTCTCAAGATTCTATCTGCACCCATTTTGTATAAGTGTCCTACAATCAATTGATAGTGTGCAACCTTGACTACCAGATTTTTCTTTTGCATCGTGTTGAATTATCGTGGCGCAATCCCTATACTAAAGTATTAAATGATGTCTGTGAAGTATTCATCATCTATTTGGACTGAAAATAGCTACGTGTCAAGAAATATTTCCTATAAATTCGTAGGTTCCTCTCCATTAGTAATCCACGACAGGTGACCAGGTCCTGCGTTCAACTTCCCTAGTTTGACTATCACTTCAAAGTCAAATTCCTGGAACAATAGCAACCATTTATAGATTCTCCCCCCCAACACTGGCTTGTTGACGAGGTATTTGAGATTTGAATGGTTTGTGAACATATTGAAGTGTTTTCCCAATAAATAGTGCCTGAACTTCTGAAGCACATAGACCATAGCTAAGCCTTCTCTCTCCGTGGTATTGTAATTCTGCTCCGATTTTGACAGTTTCCTGCTAGCAAATGCTATAGGATGGTCCAATTCTCCTGATCGTGGCTGCACTAGAATAAATCCAAGTGATATGGCCGATGCATCTACATGTACATTAAACGTCTTTTCCCAATCTGGGAATACTAGTATTGGTGCGGTTACCATCTTCTCTTTCAGGGTGTCCAATCCGCACTGACAATCCTCATTCCACTGAAACTTGCTGTCTTTTCTTAAAAAATTATCCATTGGCGCAGTGATCTGCACATACCCTTTTATAAATTTCTTGTAGTATCCTATGTGTCCCAATGTCACTCTCAACTGACGGACTGATTTTGGTGGTGGTAGATTAACAATTACTGCAATCTTGGCAGGATCTACTAGCAAGCCTTGTTTGCATACTATATGGCCCAATAGTATCCCAAAAGGTGTTCCGAAGATACACTTCTTGATATTTAACAATATTGGACACTGCCTGCATCTTTCTAACAACAACCTCAACATCCCTACATGGTCTTTCAACAGACTATAGATTTTCCAATCGTCCAAATATACCTCTAGAAACTAGTGGATGAATTCTTTGAATGCAACTATGACTACTATGTAAAATGTTGCCGGTGCGTTCTTCAGTCCAAACGACATGAATGTATACTAGTAGGATCCCCATTTCGTGGAAAAATTGGTCCTGTATATGTCTTCTGGTGCTATCTTGATCTGATGGTAGCCTGGGAATCCATCGATGAATGATTAAGCTTCTTGTCCTCCTACGTTCTCTAAAACCTCGTCTGTGAAAGGAGTAGAGAATGAGTCATGTAAGCACGCATCATTCAACTTCCTCATATCGACACATATTCTTATCCCCCCTTGTTTCTTCTCCTGAACTACCATCAGTCTTACCCATTCAGATTCCTCTACAGGTTCTCTGATTCCAGCCTCCAACATCCTATCAATTTTGGCTTTGACATTTTTCTTATATATGGGGTTTAGTCTGTATGGTTGCTATCTGATCGATATTGCCTCAGCTTTGAGTGGTATCTTCATTTCACCTATCTCTCCTTCTATGCCTTTCATTTCTGTGAATGTTTTTGGGAACATGTCACTATACTCGGTCAATAACTCTATTATTCTTTCCACTGTTTGCTCATCCCAATAGTCTCCAATGTTGGCCATTTTGGGATTCTCAGCTGTCCCAATGTTGACTTTCTTCACCTTGATCGATGCAACAATTACATTAGATTCCATAGCTGGAACTTCCACTTCTCTTTCGCCTTCAACTTCCTCAATCTGAATATTGCATAGGTCATCTTCATTTGGTGCTTCTTCCTGCACGTGGTAGCATGACAATAGTTCTTTTATTGTTTGTATGTTTTGTTTTTGTTCTTCTATCATGAGTTCAACTTCTGGTTATTTAATGAATATGACCCCTTTGATTTGTTTAAGTGCTGAGTCTATGTTGGGGTTCTCATGCTCAAATGAGAAAGTGACTGTAAAGTTCTGTTGTAATACTGTCCGATTTGTAGTTCCTCTACGCAGTTCCTCTACGCAGTTCCTCATTTTTATACCAGTGTGTTGGGATGCCTTCTTATGTGTGAACAAAATGATGAGGTCATTCCTCTGATGGTGTCATTCTCCATAGCGTTCTGCATTTCTCCAATTGTTTTACTGGTGCCCCTTGTCTGTCATATTTTTCCAGCTGGTTGCTTCCTTGTTCTGCACCAAACCTAATACATAGTAACCACTTCCACTAGTACCAGTCCTTAACTGTTTCTTTGTGCACACCCCACCATCTTGTAGGTGTTGCCTTGAGTGCTATATCTAGGGCTAAGAGCCTATGATTTTCTAGGACTTCATCTTCATATAGTTTTAAGAATTCTTCTAATTCATTCAGCCCATGGAAGTTGGGAGGTTCCCTTATCTCCGTACCTACTCATCTTACTATTAGAATATGAAAGGATGTGCTCGTTTTACCATTGAAAATATCACTATTGTCACCCAACCATAGGCCTAAGCCACCCTCCGATCACCTTGAACTTGATAGAGAAGAATACTGGTAGCAATCAATATCCAATCAAGGCTAATGCACCAAGCAAGAAAAGTAACCAAAGATGATCAGATAGTCCCACCCAGAAACTGGTGCAACACCTTTCCCAGAACTTGCGCACAAAGCTGCCAAACTACAATGCACACAACTGGCTCTCTACAATTCTAAGAATGTGAATAATGATAAACTTGCGCCCTATATTTATAGTAATATGGTAGGCTTGCCTGGGCCGACTTCTCCTTCTAGGTACTAATTAATTCATATTAATTATATTTCTGCAGCCGACATCTCGTCTAGGGTTTCCTTTACTTCTTTGCTTCCTTCCAGAATATTCTAATATTTTCATAGGTCACAATAGAGGTTCATACCTCCCAAAGATACCATAATATCAACACTCCCTCCTAGCTAGGGAGGTATTGTCTTGAGCACAAACAAACCATTCAATTGGTAGCATCACGAGCACCATCATTATTATTCAACTGGATAATCTCCACGACAATTGGTACAATATCAATTGATAGAACACAACTATGTCTATCCACGATAGTACACAACTACTCAAACTGTGACACATAGTCACAAACAGTGGAACATATCCACCATAGTAGTATATCTTTACTTTCTAGAGAAAGGGTAATTCTTGATAGTTAATGTGAGCGTACCTTCTATGCCAAATCTCATTGGGGTTGGCTTCATTGTGTACAAGAGCTTCTTCATTTTGTTCTAGTAGTCTATACAAATTTCCTTCATGACTTCCAATAACCCTAGCATTCTCTATGCTGGAGTCTTTATGCCATGATAACACCTTTCCATCCACAAAAGCTATTTTGTTTCCTTTGTCTTCTAGGAAAGATATCGATACAAGATTCTTTTCTAAACCAGATACATATAAAACATTGCTTAAGTGAACATTGTTACCTATTTTTATTTTGATGGAGGCTTGTCCAAATCCTTCCATGAGGTAAGTAGTTTTGTCTCCAAGCTCTACCTTGTACGAGGTCTTCTTCTCATTTAGATTTGAGAGTTTGGATTTATCTCCCATCATGTGCCTAGAAGCTCCACTATCGATTATCCACATGTCATCTTCAATCGTTCCAGTAAGTGTTGAGTAGTGTAAAAGACTAATTGTTTGACTCATGTCTTCGGTTGACTGGTAACTGGTCATGCCTTGATCCAAAACTTAAACTTTGTCGTTTTTGTCTTCTGAGAGAGCCAAAAGATGCGTTGAGTTAGGGCGCATATGAATATATTCTTTTTGAGCGAGATGCTCCATCACAAGGTGTCGGATATGAGATTAGTGTCTTTGGAATATACTCCTGCTAGTAACCCTAACGAAAGTGTCTTTGGAAGCTGCTCCTGCTAGTAACCCTAGAGGGAGTTCCTCAACGAGCTCAATAGCCTAGAGGCTATGCTTCCTTCCAGCGTTTAGACTGAATGAAGGAGGTGTGGGCCCATAACTTGTTAGAATATGAAAGGATGTGCTCATTTTACCATTGACAATATCATTATTGTCACCCAACCATAGGCCTAAGCCACCCTCCGAGCACCTTGACCTTGACAGAGAAGAATACTGGTAGAAATCAATAGCCAATCTAGGCTAATGCACCAAGCAAGAAAAGTAACCAAAGATGATCAGATAGTCCCACCCAGAAACTGGTGCAACAAATTTCCCATAACTTGTGCACAAAGCTGCTAAACTGCAGTGTGCACAACTGGCTCTCTACAATTCTGAGAATGTGAATAATGAGAAACTGGCGCCCTGTATTTATAGTAATATGGTAGGCTTGCTTGGGCCGACTTCTCCTTCTGGGTACTAATTAATTCATATTAATTATATTTCTGCAGCTGACATCTCGTCTAGGGTTTCCTTTACTTCTTTTCTTCCTTCCGAAATATTCTAATCTTGTCATAGGTCACAATAGAGGTTCATACCTCCCAAAGCTACCACAATATCAACACTTACTGCATAGTCTATTCTTTCACATATTCTTGTGGAGACTTCATGTAACCTCTACTACCATTTTTCTAAGCCTGTATTTGAATTTGATGCACATGAGGTGATGCTTCTCCAACTAAGTACCCCATATGCAATTGGGTTCAAATAATCTTCTTTTCGCTCAATTTTTCTATACAACTGGTTAATTTACTCCAGGTCTAAGCAAGTAGGTTCTACAAACCTTTCCCCTTCGGATGGGTCCAATGGTGCAATGACTCTATAATCTCCTGACTCGAATGTCATCTTCCTCATCTTTAAGTTGATTATGGCTTGGTTATAAAATTCCCAATCCAAGCCAAGCAATGCCGGATAAGGTGTTGTGCCATCCATTATTTCTATTACTTTGAAGTCAACTTTAGTGCGCACTCCATCCAAATATACTGTCACTCATTTTAGTCTTCCAATTGGTAGAACTATGTGTTTATTTCTAGTTTCAATTGAACAGGTGAATATCCTAATGCGGGTTCTCCCATACATTGCCATGTCTTCTTGGGTAGCACATTTAGTTAGGATCCTAAATCCAGTATAATATCTCCCATGTTGAAATCTCCAATGTTGGCGTTTAGTCTAAATTCCATATTTGTCCTCCTTCTTGTATGCAAATGATTAACTGTTTTTTGTTCTATCTTTCCTTCTGCCTCTATGTTACATGTTTCTAGCATATTTTGTAATTCTTTAACATAGGATGGATCATTTAGTAGTCTAACACATGATTTCAAAAAACAATTAATCATACTTACTTGTCCCCATGGTTGTGTTTCTTTGGTGTGATCTAGCGATGGAGGCATCTCGTACGCTGATACTTCCTTCTTATACTGCGCAATCGATGTCGATGCAATGTCTGACTTCATAAATTCTTTTGTAGATTGCTTGAATATCTCCTTTTCGTTCTGCGCATCAAACTACTTCTTTGGTTTGACATTCTTTTTCACCCATTAGTGTTGTGATGTCTCTTGTCTTGCATCATTTCCTGTTTTAGCTCCTCCCTGCGTAACTATGTTGATGTTTCTTCTTTCATCCCTAGCTTCTGCCGAATTCCACTGAACATTTTGATTGTTATGATTTATTTTCTCTTGTATCTTCCCTAATAGTGTCAAACATTCTTCCATGTCATGATTTGATGCACGAAAATACATACAAGTCACTTGTGGAAGTAGAAATTCTCTTGCATAGTGTCCTGGTTGTTGACAATTTTGGCATACCACTAGTCCTATGCCTCTTCCAAATCCTACTCTTTCTCTTCCTCCACCTCTGTAGCCAACTCGATCCCCTTGTGGCACATTATACTAAGGCGTCTGGTTATACTGCGCGAGATTATAGTGTGGCTGCATGGTATTGTACGGTGACTGCACACTGTTATATTGTTTTTGCACAGTGTTATACTGCTGTTGCGCAGTGTTATACATGGCTGGTACTTGGTTAAACTATGGTGCAACTTGCCCACTTATCATTTCTGCTTGCACCCTGTACGCATCTGATGTTCTTTCCCTCATGAGGTCCATGGTTCTGCAATATTTTTCATCATGGCCTATTGACTTACAAAATTTGCAATACTGTCTGGTACTTCTGCATCATTGGGAAGTGATATGGATCATGTCTCTGTTTCTTACATATATCACACCATAGTCTTCCTATTGGCAATGGGTTTGGAATTCCTGCTGCCATGTACTACATGAATGTTGGACATTCGTTCTTATGGTGTCCTTCTATCCTCCATGTGGTACACCAAAAAAATTCTCTTTTGTCCTTGCCTTTGTTCTGGTTTAGCTAGAATGTTAAGTTCTTTAGATCCTCCTTCAGCTCCTCTATGGCTGGATCTATCTTCTAATATTGGTTCTCTTCTAGTTGTAAGGTTTCCTGTAGAGCCTCTACCTGTTTCTGAAACTTCTGTTGTCGCAATGGATATTTAAGGTGTGGTAGCAGGGAATTAAAGAAGATATGCCTATGATGCATATCCATCATGACATATTTTAGCTTCCCTTTCAATTGTTTGAATATCTGGTCAATCTCCCATACAAATTCTTCTAGTTTCTTTCTAATCTCTATCATCTCGTTCATGTATTGATCTTCTGAACTAGGCTTCTAGAACTCATTTATCAACAACTTCTTGATATCTCCAATCGTTCTGGTTGTTCTTGATGGACTGTTTACAACTAAACTCATGTACCAATCCAGTGCACGATCTCTTAGCGTGATAGATAACTGTGCAATTTTAGTGTCCTCGTTTGTGATCTGTTTCGCTTCCAGATCTTTTCGTATATAAACATGTGCTTCGTTGGGTCCTCCAACGTCTCTCCTTTGAATTATGGTAACCTGATGGTGGGACCATGTCCTGCCATCTTGAATGTTGAACTAATACCTCTACGTGGTGTAGATACTTGACTAACGCTTCCTGAATTGGCTCCCCCAGTTGTTGTTCCTTGTGTAGATGTACTTCTTGTTGTCTTCCTTCTCCTGAAATTCGGTTGTCTAAATGGTGATGTTCTTATTGGTGTATTAGTCGCACATGGGTTTATGGGTTCCACACTGACACTAACATGGATAGGAGTGTTGCCTTCTATTCCTTCTCTTGGACCTCTCGTATTCCTTCTTATATAATGATGTAATGAGTCTCTATTGAATAATATAGAGAAGTGATAGAAAAGTGAACATAGCCAATATATTGTTTTCTCATATTTTATCTTAGTATGTGAGCAGGCTCACATATAATATATGTGAGTAGGCTCACATATATTATATGTGAGCCTGCTCACATACTAAGATAAAATATGAGAAAACAATATACTGGCTATGTTCACTTTTCTATCACTTCTCTATATTATTCAATAGAGACTCATTACATCATTATATAAGAAAAGACTCCCCCCTCCCACCCTCTATAGAGGGTGGGAGGGGGGCGCATTATTAGATAAAATTTGGGGGGCATTATTAGATAAAATTTATAATAAATTTTATCTAATAATGCCCCCCCCTCCCTGGGAGGGGGGCACATTATTAGATAAAATTTATAATAAATTTTATCTAATAATGCCCCCCCTCCCTGGGAGGGGGGCGCATTATTAGATAAAATTTGGGGGGCATTATTAGATAAAATTTATAATAAATTTTATCTAATAATGCCCCCCCGTAGCACCCTCTATAGAGGGTGGGAGGGGAGGCATTATTAGATAAAATTTATTATAAATTTTATCTAATAATGGAGGGTGGGAGGGGCGGGCATTATTAGATAAAATTTATTATAAATTTGATCTAATAATAGATAAAATTTATTATAAATTTTATCTAATAATGCACCCTCCTCCCACCCTCTATATGTGAGCAGGCTCACATATTAGATAAAATTTATATGTTGCGCGTAGGATTTCCTCAATCTGCTCCACAACCCAAAGATCCTCTATCTTCTCTTCATCACTTGCCAAACCTTCCCTCGCGGCTACAACTCTCTTCTTGGTGTTTACCTTATATTGGTAGGGTACTCCATTGCATGTCTTTCCAGCTATTACCATGATCTACTTGATCTGGTCTTCGTCCATCATAATTGGGTCCAAGGCCTCCTTCTTTCTTTTATCCACTTCTCCTTCCATTTCTTCTTCTCCTGTCAGTGTTTCCCCCCTTCCCCCATGCACACAGGGAAGTCTAGCTGTCTGAATCCATTGTCATTACACCTTTGTTATATAGTAATATCTTAATAGAAGTATATAACGATCTAATGTACCTACCTCGAGGTCCCTTCAAGAACTCTTGTTCAGCTGCATTGTAAGACTTTGTTGTATCTACTGCAAATTCTGTGATAAATCCTGTAACAATGTTGTCTAACCAAAAATCTACTACACATGTAAACTTATTATCAACTTGTTGTAACTACGCGATCTCTTCAAGATTCCACTCTTGTTTTCTGATCCAATTTGTAGGATGGTTGTCTCTCAATATTTTTATCCACTCCTGCAATATATGTGAGAAATCACAGAAAAAGACTTCATGCAAGTCACTACATACGTACTTATCCAGATATTTGCGCCGTGTCAACTTCAGATTTATGTTATCTTTCTGTGCAAACTCTAGCTCCTTTGTCTTCAACCATCTCTCTATGTCTGCCTTCATTGGATTCCATGGTCTCAACATTCCCTTTTATATTCTCATTCTCTCAACGTGTTGTTATCCTATCTAACATTCCTTTGACATGTTTTCCACAAATATCACATAGTCAATCCCATTTTCTTCCCACCAACCGAAAACATAACCATTTGTTGGCTTTCTAGTCTTCTTGTATTGGTCTTTGGCTTACTTAGGATTCTTTATGGATTATTCTGATTCTATCTTACTATCATAGATTGACCCTGGTTAAGATTTGAGAAGCTCCCAACAAAATCCCTTTAAAACTATCGGCCCCTCTGGTAGACCAGAAGGCAACACAACACACAGAGTGTACTGCACAATCTCACCTGAGATAGCTCTATGGGTGGCTGCAATAATTAGGTGTTTTCAACCTACGAATGAATGAAGATCTATGGTTGTGCTTTGTAATCTTTATTCATTCGATATAACATCTAATTATAATAATCATTCTATTCATGCATGTGGAATCCCAGATCTAATTATTTAATTCATTTATCTAACCTTCAAGAATTAATCATACATAGAGATGCATACATTCATTCACATAACACAGGTGTTACCGTGGTTCACCCCCTCTTGGGATACATCCAAAAATATATGGCTCTCAAGCTCTTTATTATGGTTTAGTGATATGTCACACTGCGTGTGTTTACAATATTAGACCTACTCTCTCAACATGCTCCTCGATCCCTGCAAGCCTGACTATATCGCGCCAGGCTCCTCAGCTTGTGATCTAACCCTCAAGAACAAGTCACTCATTGCTTCCTAGCTCACCAGCTTACAAACTAGTATAGTTCTTACAAATATCTGCCCTCTGTGTCCTCTCTGGCTCTCCCCTCTGGTCCTCCCTCTCTCTTTTTCCATCTAATTACTACCTATTTATATCTTTGGCTCATCAACCATTACAATACATTACAAAAACCCTAACCCTAACGTCGTTAGGTCTTCCTTGCATGCACGCCTTACCCGCTTCTCTTACACATGTTGCTTCTCCTTCCAACTGTCCTTTTCTCCTTGCATGCTTCTCCTCCAAAAATAGCCTTTCTTCCCGAGTAATACACACACATATATTACACCATAAAAATGCTCAAGAGGGGAGATGTGAGTTTCAGAGAGGAAATGCTACTCGAATATAATAGTGATAATGTTTTCTATTAACAATATAGTAACCCTTGAAAACCATTGAATAGGATAACCAGAGCGGAGAAAAACGCATGAATTTTCCTCAACATTTCTTGGATATAGAGGAACCACAACGAAGCCTTGGATATCTCGGGATTTCTATCATGATGTGTCTTATCCTACCTCGACCAAGTCGAATAATAAAAGCCAACGTTCAATAGAGAAGTTGAGTTCACTCCCAGTTTACGGAATGGCGAGTACATGTCAAAGTTCAAGCTCTTTAATAAAGATGACTTGGGTATGAAATATAACTGTGAGTTATAAGACCTGATATAACCCTAAGTTGAGTGCCAAACAAACTCAAATTTTGTTAATGAAAATGCTCAAAGAGCATTCCTCTATGGAAAATTTGATCGATATTTTATATGATTGATACTTTTTATTTAAGAAAAGGTTGCTTACATATGTGAGAGAAATAACTTAGTAATCAATTAAATAGTGAGTATGATAGCACTATGATAAGATAATGTTAGAAGACAAAACCTATTGTTACTAGAGATATATAATTGGTTTAACAAGAAATGATTACCTCAATATATCATGTAATTGGGACAAGTTCTTGTAGATGAGTATCGCCTCTACAAGTAACATAAATGAGTATAAGTTAGAATGCAAAGAATCCATTTAACAAAATTATAAATAGAAGAGACAAGGAGAAGAGGAATAACACCTGTTATAGTAATAGATTTGATTAATGCTAACGATCAAACCAACATTCTAAATCATTATTGAGTTTGATAGTAAGAATATTTAACCTATCATTTATTGCCATGATAATTTAGATAAAATTATGAATGAGAAAATACATGAATTTACACTTGAGTTACTTAGGAAAAAGAGACATTGAAATTATTCTAATATGAGGATAACACTATCAATAAATTTTAAAAAACAATTATTGGAAAATTGGTGTCATTAAACCTACTAGCAAAGGGAGAGACAGAGAGACACTCATGGAGGTAGATAATGTAGTTTCATTGATTGAGAGGGTGCATGGGCTCGGTAATATTCCGATTAAGAGCACATCCCACTCGTTGGATCTTGTTTGTTCCTGCTGCTCCAAGGAAAGGAAGTCTCATTATGAGTGATATTTTGTAGATTGGGTCAAAGCCCCATTCAAGTAAAGTACCTAAGCAAGATTTTCCAATGTTTCTTTTTGTCATAAATAAAGAATCCTCCTCCAAGTAGTTAGGGATAGTTGGGTCAAAGCCCCATTCAAGTAAAGTACCTAAGCATGATTTTTCAATGTTTCTTTTTGTCATAAATAAAGAATCCTCCTCCAAGTAGTTAGGGATAACTTAACTAGAAACCAATTGACATAGTTACAATACAATTTAATACAATTTGTGTAGGATAATAGTTAAGAAAAAATGTTTTACTTTCTTTATATACATACATATATTTTAATTTTCTTAATCCATTTTTTTTGAATTTGTACTTTTCGTAATAATGTGTAAGAATTATATTAAAAAAGTTTTGTTTTACTAAGATATATATATATATATATATATCTATATATATATATATATATATATATATATCTGTGTGTGTGCTATACTATTTTTGACGTGTAGGATTAGCCTATGACTGAGATGCCAGGTGTTCCGAGACTTACTGCGCTTTAATAGCACACTCCCTCAAGGACTGCTCTAAACCTCATACTTAAAGACAAAAACAAAATATTTAAATGTTCTTGAGTATGTATGTTTTGTAATAGATTTATTTAAAAAAATACAAAAATCAAATATATTTTAAATATAAAATAAAATTAAATAATTAAATTAAATTAATATAGGTAATAATATTTATATTTAATTATATTGTAATTTGTTTTCATTTCTTTTTATGATATTAGGTGAATCTCAATGGTTTAGTAAAGTTCAAAATGTGCACTTAAACTCAATAGTTTTATATACTTAATTTAAACTTTATTATTAAATTTATTCATTAGTTTAGTAAATTCAATGGTTTTATATGATTAATTTACCCTTTATTATTAGATTATTTATTTATTTATATTTAAAATTTAAGAGTGATATTATTTTCTTCACAATATAAAAAAAATGCATGTTATATTTAGATTATATTATTAGATTATTTATTTATTTATATTTAAAATTTAAGAGTGATATTATTTTCTTCACAATATAAAAAAAATGCATGTTATATTTAGATTATTAGATTGTTCATTTGTTTATATTTAAAACTTAAGAGTGATATTATTTTCTTCACAATATCAAAAAATGCATGTTATATTAGGTTCACTTTAACACATATTTGAGTCTGACGTTTAAAAACCATCAAAAGTTTTCAAACTTAATATAATCTAAATGTTAGATATAAAATTATGACAATTATATTTTACTTTCAAAATCTTTTTGTCTTTACATAATTTCAAATTTAAAGAGGATTTTTAATTTTTTACATTATAATATTATTGATCTAATCATAAATATATAATATTGTTATTGATCAAGTTAAAATTAATATTTGATATAAAATATTTTTTATAATTTTTTATTTAAAAATATAGAAAAACAAGTACATTTTAGTTTGATCATACTTTAGAAAGTTATGGAGAGACTAATATGTCACATTATTTATTCATTAATTTATTTTAAAAAGTTTTGGAAGACTTCAATTTATACTTGTAATATTGTCAATAGTTATTAACACCTAGATTTATCAAATTCTTCTTCAACATTTAAAAACATACAATTAGTTACTCATGGTTAGTGGATCCCATAAGATAATAAGGTTACTAGGTGTGGAACATTGCATATCATTGTTGTACATGGATGTCTCACTGATGTCTCTCCGCAAGGGCCGGCCTCTAATATGCTGATGCACAACTAATGTATGTCTCTCCTCCTCACCCTTATGGGTGAGCAATAAATAACCTATGTCGATCTTCGTGTTAGAACCTTCGCCCTCCTACCTCGGACGAGCGACTCCGTCCCTATCTTTTTGGGCTTTAGGTACTTATCGATTCCTTACGAGGGTGGAACTCGATTTACAAGAGGGCCTTCTGGCTGAGTTGGATATTGTATGGGGGGTCGGAGCTATACTTCATAAGAGGGTTGGGGCAGCTCACAAACCTTGAACAACTAGTGGTTAGTGGATGTTGTAAGATGATATGGTTTACATGGCTTGTATATAATGACATGCATTGAATTACTTGACACTTAGTCGAACCATTCTATCAAGACTTCTTATTCTCCACTTTGGTATATTAAATATATCCATTATTTGTACACTCTTTCTATGAGGACTACTAATTCTTTATTCAACCATATTATGTTGAAAACTCAAACACCCTTTTATATTATATCTCACACCAATAAAAAAATTGTTAACCAACATCAAGCATTTTCTAAAATTATGCTAGCCATTTTTTTTTTTTTATGGCTCACAAACGTTGACATACTTAATACACTTTTGTATTATATCTCACACCAATAAAAAAAAAATTGTTAGCCAACATTCTTATTATTTTTACTTTGGCAAGCATTTTCTAAAATTATGCTAGCCATTTACGTTCACATACTTAATATGTTTAGATTGTTTTAAAAAAGGAAAATATGTTTAGATTGTTTTAAAAAAGGAACTTTTCCAAAAGAGTGAAAATGTAGTGAAAAGGTATTATGAAAAAAAAAGTAAGAGTAATGTTTATAGAAAAAATATATTTAAATTAAAATATAGATAAAAAGAAAAAGTTAAAAAAAAATATGTAAATCCATCTTAATTAATTAAAAAAATAAATGTTAGGTTTTCATGATAAGGTGTCTGGGAAGAGTGGAAATCCGAAGTCGTTTTGGTTTTGGATGTTTGAGAAATATTTTTTTCAATCCTTCAAAGAAGGATAATGTGAGAAATTTTTACAGCCTGAGTGGGCCTAATGGTTAAGAACATGTGTTTCCTCTTAATAGGTCACAAGTTCAAATCCAAAGGGGGATAGGGTATGTATACCTCTATAGACTTTACCAGTCAAATCGTTGGGCAGAGGGGGGTCCCTTATCCCACAAACAAGGGGGTTTCATACACCAATTTGGTGTGGCTTGACTGTGACCTTAAAAATAGATTATTATTATTATTATTATTATTATAATTGTGTAATGCTTTTGGTATCATTGGTGCTTTAGTCTTTAGTTAAGAGATTGTGTCATTTCTAATTGGGCAACGTTCAGAGATTGCAAGTAATATTATTTCATTTCTAATTATAAAATGTTCTCGTGATTACAAATGACATTGTGATTTGAACTGCTAGATGTTATGGTTTGAACAAATGTTATCGATTTAATAATACTAAAAAACATAATTTGTTTCCTTATTGATTTAATAAAACTAGAAAACATAATTTTAAGACAATGTTTTGCATCCATTACCATTCTTAATGTGCTAATTCTTTAATGTATTTATGTCAAAATGAATTATTATTTTATTAATAATCTATTAATGTATTGATTAATTAATAGATAATTTAAATGATTAGTATAATAATTTTGATTTATACATTACATTAATATTTTAATTAATTAATACATTAATAATTTAACACATTAATATAACTAAGTGTTAATACATTAATTTGTAGATCTTAATGTATTAACTACTTAATTAATTAATAAGTACATTAATATATTATGACTCCAATACATTGATACACTAATATTTCAGTACATCAATTTACTAATACATTATTATTGTATTATTACTTTTTTAATGTATTAATACTTTAATGTAAAAATGTATTATTGATGTGTTTTTACTTTATTAATAATTTGTTAATGTATAAATGTAATAATGTATTAATTTCCCTTCTTTCAAGGAATTAAAAATGGAACATGGAGTTTCCCTCCTTTCAAAAGGGATTTCTCCGACGCTCATCATATATATATGAGAGAGTTCTTCACAATCGCACAACAAGACCCCTTCCACCGCATGCATCACAAATATACATACTGATAATTTTAAGTGGAATTCTGATTTCCATTCACCAGCAACGACTTAGAAAACCTGCGTTCCATACCCATATATATCCAAAGTGGAAACCAAGTGTAGATTCAAGGGTTGGAAAATTGTAAGGATATTCCAGTACATTAGTTCGAAATTCGAAGGCGACTAAGATCGAAATTGATCTTCGATATTACACAAGAAATTATGTCAAACTACAATTTGGTTGGGAAATTACAATGTAAATTGAAAATTCTAAACTATAAATCAGAGACAACGACAAGATTAACTTGTATCTGTGAATAAGTATCTACTGGCAGCGTCTCAATGTTTTCTAACAATCCCAATAAACATTCCAAATAGTAGCGAACAGGTAAAACAAAAATGGATTGAAAATGAAGGAGAGCTAACGCAAATTTCCAAGGACCTTGTTGAGAATTGTAATGGCATTAATTTCTAGGATTTCATCTTGAAGCACACAAAGTCCAACAAGAACTTGCCTAATTGATATCAGAATTTCAACACTATACAATAAATTCAAAAACTATATTTTCTAGTTAACTTAACAAATTTTCAATATCGGAATAGGAAACGATGCTCTTTCCTTCTTCCGCTCGCTAATCTTGAGACTTCACCGATACCTCCAAGAAAACGTTAGGGGTACTCTTCTTCCCCCTTAGCCCCTCGAGCTGCAAATGGGCCACACACACAAAACCAAAAACACTCTAGCTCTAGGCTTGCCTCACAACGTAAAGCCACCACTCTATCTCAAGCTGGATATCCCAACTCTCACAAGTAAAACTAGTCAAAACTATTTCGACAACATAACTTTACCAATAACCAGTGTGATCTGTTTCCCATCTAGACCATTTGCTTTATAGGAATTTCCCTACTGACATGATGTAGGAGCATCACTTCACTTCAACACACTCCAGCTGATTAGCACGAGTGGTGTGCATTCAAGGAAGGGAGAGGCGCCGCCATCTCATTTTTTTCCCTTCGAAAATCCAAAGCGCGATCAAGACAATTAATGGTGACAGGTTGGAAGAGCCAAATTGTGCCTTCGCACAAGCTATAGGTAAGGTCGCCATTAAATGGTTGACGATAGGAGGGATCTACATTTGATTCTGATCATATTACCATCATTGCAATCTTCCTCATTAGACAAGTGTTTTGAATGGTGATTAGACACCACTAGCTTAGTTGGAGGGAAGCTCATCGAGCCCCTCTTGTATAAACCATTGTATTGTTGCCAGTAGAGGAGACATTTCATGTAGGAGATAGGGATGCATAGGGGGAGAACTGAGACTCGATAGTAGCTCAGACCCATGTATTGTAATGGACATTCTACCATTAATAGAAAGTAACAATTTTTCCTATTTGTCAATTTCTATGTAATGGATGTTTGGTTATGAATGTCATTCATATGCGTTTGAGATGTAGATGTATGTTAAAAATCATCTTGAGGGATAGAATTATAATATTCTATCTGTGAGTGTGTTGGATTAAGACTGGTTCCCAAGGCTAAGTGCAAGCAGTGCACGACAGGGGGTGGAAACTCTATGAGCCGACGCAAGGAGTGCGTGTATGAACTTGTTTGATAGAAAGGGCGTGGCACGGAGAGCGAGTGTCACCGCCAAATTTCTTCGAAGGGATAAGGGGACCCGCACTTGAGAGAAAGGACCAGTGGGAAAGTACATTTGGTTCCAACAGAGAGCCGAAAGTCAATCCAACTCAGGAGTTTTAAAACGATCCTAGATCGGGAGGTCGCGCAACCCCGAAGGAGAGAAGGGGAGGGGGGGCGTTTGCACCAGAGTGGTATCATAGCCTATTTTTTCTCTCAGGAGAGAGGAAGGAGACATAGTGTGATACTCTATGGAAACTGTTGCTAGGCTTGCAACAGATGATAAACAACCAGGTGGGTTGCAGGTGAAGCGAGATGGACACTGGTGGTCAGGAGCACGGTCAAAGATAAGTTTTCTTGCAGAAAAACAAAGTGGAGATGGACAAAGAGCTCAGTGATATCCGAGCAGAGATAGAGAGGCTAGCATTTAATATTCAGTAGGAGACAAAGGTGCATTGGAGGTATGAGTGGCCTTTGAAAATGACATCTAAGTGGCATGTTTGGAAGTTGTTGGCCCGAAGGAAACAACAGGTGTTAAAAAGGTGGTTGAGATATTCCAAAAACCACAATGGAGAGGGAAAGAGATCTGGGAGGATTCTCTTAGGTTACAGGTGGGAAATAAGGAGGAACCATGCGATCTCATAAACTGCCAGGAGGGCAGAGGACACATCCTAAATTGCCAAGTGGGCAAGGGAGAAGAGATGAGCTCAGTTGAGAGTTCACGTCACCAGGGGGTGTCGATAGATGGAGAGGAGGAGGAAGAAAGGCCTCATCCATATGAAGGTTCATGCGAGACTATAAGTCGCATGAATGAATATGATGACAAGTTGGAAACTTTCATCACATAGGAGAAGGATCAGAGGAGCG
>JASDQU010884045.1:27981-44261 GCA_032191745.1 Picea mariana | reverse complement strand
CATCTGATCATCCATGTGTCATCGAGATCAACGATAGGCGGGTAATTTAGGTCCTGCAAGATGCGTAATAATTAATCATGTTTTAAAATCTTTGGTCATTGTTCCACTCACTCGTGGTTTCACTTCAGGAGTTTTGAACACCAGATAAATTCAAATTGATACTTCTCATTTTACTTGAAGCTGAAGACCTGAACTCATGGTTCCTTGGGCAAATTTCCAACTCAACATTCGACCGTTCACATCATTGCCAGATCAATGCAAGTCAGATACTTTGGGCCTTCAAACATCCCTATTATCGAGCTAATCATTAAGTGCGGACACAAATCAATCCCCCTAGATCTACCTAGATCTAGAACAAAACAAGACAACAAAATACTCTTTCCTTAGATTTCAATTATCAAATGAGAAATGGATCTAGAACATACCTTTTAAATATCGAAGATCCGACTTTGCCAATGCAATCCAAGCTCTGTCACAAAGCTTATAGAGAAATATCTGCAAATAAACAAAAGCCAATGAAGACAAGAATAACAGAGTCTATTTGATATGAAACTATGTATGTGATCAAGGAATCATACAATATGAACAAATAACATTAATATAGGAAAGAAAAGTATATCTGTATTAAACAATGTGGAAGAAAGATACAACCAGATTTCTTAATGTTGTCAGGTTCCTTCCAACAGTTCCTTGCTTCCCACACACTTCTGATCCAAGAATTTTGAGACTATAGATCTAACATCTATCACAATCTATCTTGACAAAACAAAGCTCAAAGCCAACATACAAGCTACAAAAAATCCAACTACAAAACTCAATAACAAGCCAATCTAACTTTCTCCATGAGAGCTCCTCTCCTTTTATAAGCTGAAGAGGATAAGATGAGGAGGTTAGGATGATCCCACTAAATCATGAAAGCAAGTAAGATCCAAACCATTCGGAGGCCACCTCACCATATAAGCTTCTCCTTCTAGAAGCATCGAGAAGATGCTCATTTTTCCCACGCACGGGAAATTCCGCACCCTAGCTATAGAGCAACCTACGAAACCTCCACAACCTAGCTATAAACAAAGGTGCAGAAATCAAGCGTTTTCGCACCCTGTGTATAGTGAAACCTGTGGAGCTCTTCCTTAATAGGGTTTTTACAAAGGAAAATACAACTTCTTCTCTCAGTAAAAGTCCTTCTCCCTTCTTTCTTCAGGAATTCAGGCCACTGACCCCTCTGAAGGAAACAGATAGGTTTACATCATTAACATTCATAGGGATGACAAAAATAATGTGTAACAATCCCCGATGTTTAACCACACACAAAGTTCTGTCTTGGTCACTCTTCCAGTTTGGATTTCAGCCTTCTGGTAATAACATTTCAATTGACTCATCTTTTCCCGAAGCTCAAAGGCCGGAAGTCAAGGTTATGTGTCAGTGGTCAAAGTTTCATTTTGGTCATTCTTCCACTTCGAATTTCGGCCTTTAGGTAATATCGTTTCCATTAATTCATTTAACCCAAATCCCGAAGGCCTGAAGTCAGGGTTCCTCATGCTCTCAAACCCTAGTTCCATAATCATTGTTCCGAGTGGCAAGGTTAATTTTTTTTTTATGATTAATTGCAAGTGTTTCAAAAAGGCTCCTTCTATTTTGTGGGAAATGTGGATATTTGAGAATACACAAGCTTTGATAAATAGTTAGAGGATAAGAATATGTGATAGTGATAAGTTCATGGTGGACTCTAGCTCCAACAAGGACAATGAATCATGGGATCTATTTTGATATCATTTAGTTCTCGATGGGATAAGTTCGAGGATATTTTTATGTGAATAGGTGTCTTAGATCTATTTGTTTTTTAGGAACAAGCATCCCAACTGTCCATATTTCAAGCATGATAATCAGCAGGTCATCTAGAATATGTAGGTAGTCAAATAGATCTAAGTATGAAAGTGGCAGATGATGGCTTTGATCATTTCAAATCGAGAAAATCAATCTTCAACATTCTAGATCTTTGGAAATTTGTTCCATAATGATTGTATCTTCATTTTATTTTTAGAATATATATTAAGTTTGACTCCAAAACCAATATTTTCAGAGATTCAATTAGTGACTGTAGATAACTCCAAATTCAAGTGGAACACACTTGGTAGCAGAGGATCGATGGAAGATTATGGTAGCCTTTTCCAAGTAGCTTTTGATCATACAATTTTTTTCCTATAGTAGTTTCATTGTTATTTTTAGTTTGTAATTCATGATAAGTTTATTTCCTAAAAGCTAGGATAGTTAGGGAAATTTATTTTCTATTTAAGCAAAGATTTGTAATAGTTAAAAGGTGTGGAACAAGTAGAGAATAACGGATCCATTGAAGTGAAACAACTATCTGAGGCTTCATCAAATTTCAATAATAAAGTTGCAGCATTACATGATTCTTGTGTCACTTATGTTGGTGAAGTGCATATGTCATTGTATATGTGTTTTCACTGTTATTAATATGTTATTCATATGTTATCCATAAATTTTGAATTATTCAATACCAAATTAGGTGAAGAATTTGTTTAAATGCACACTCTGTCTCCGACTTTGAACAATTTATATGTTTTCTACTAGAGGGTTAGTTCCAAAATTCTTAATTGCTTTGGTACAATCTGACTTCCTTGCCTTTTCTTTCACATTACTCAAAAATCCTAAGAATCCAACAAAAGTGCTTATCCTGCCCTGTAAGGTTTCCTATAGAAACTGCCTTGATTGGACTAAGGCAGTGACTCCATTTCCCAATGGCCCATTTTCTCTGTTCCAACCCAAACAATTAAAAAACAAACAAACCTTGACCTATCATAACTAGCCTAAAATTTCAGAAGAACATAGTTAAATCATATAGAGAGATCCCTCTTTGAGTCTATGAGGGATAGATCCTAGACTCCAAAGTGGTTGACATAGTTACCTCTATTCATTTCTTTCTCAGCATTGGAAATTATAGAGTGCTAACATGTTAAAAAAGGAAAAAATGATCAAACTATAGGCATGAAGAAACCCAATTGGGATTTTTTTTAAATTAAAAAGGAGTTGGTGTTTGGCATTAAGTACACCAAATGCAAGGTGCCCAAAAGGGGGAATTGGCAATATCCAGAAGACCAAAACTTTATTCTAAGAACTTAGAATTGAGGAAGAAAGTATTCACAAAAAATATCTTGGATAGAAGAATTCAGACATGCACAATAAAATGTGCATCAAATAGTAAAATTCACAAGCAATGAGAAATAAGATTTATGGTACACTTAAAGGACAAAATTGTGCATAATTTATAGAATTGCTGAATTATTTTGTCCAACAAATATTATGGCATGCACATTTTACAAAATTATAGGCACAAATAAAACAAAGAATAATAAAGAGATATACCAAAAATATGGATGATGCACAAAGAACCTACAATCATGATGACGAAGTGAGGGGGTTGCACATTAGCTTGGATAATGTAGGGACTGAGTCAAATGTGCATATAGAAGGAAAGGATGGAAATGTAGATTTAGTATAGACAGTAAGAAGCCTAAAATGAGATGTGTGGAGTTACAAAGAAGACAATGAGAGAATTATGAGAGTTCAGGAGGAGTAGAACAACATCAATACTCAAATATTGAAAAGTTTGAACATGTTGTAGAGGAGGATGGATAATGAATCAGATTCAAGGAAATTAGAAGGTAATAAACCTCATGACAGAAGAGAAGATGCTAACAGTTCCAGGAACTCTAGAAGTTCTAGTATATGTCATTACCATTCACTAAGGCATGCAACTGCCAGAGATCATGCATTTTTAGAGTAAGAAAGTATCCTAGTTCTATCCCTTGTCAAGCATCATAGAAGAAGGTCTGAGGTAGATGAATTCTAGGGAGAGTTCAAGAAGATCAATCCTCTTACATTTTATTGTGAGCATAAGAAATATGAGTACACAGAGGCTTGGCTGTTTGGAATGAGGAAATACTTCCAACTACACAATTATTCCTCACAGGTGGAAGGTAGAATTATAATTTACTAGCTAAAGGAAAAATCATCAATATGGTGGGAACAACTCATGCAATTCTAACACATTTATGAGAAGAAGATTACTTGGAGGTAGTTCAAAAAGTAATTTCAAAATAAATATTCGTCCAAGCATTATTATGATAGGAAGATGAAGGAGTTATTTTAACTCAAGCTTGGGAGCATGACCATCGATGAGCATGAGAGAAGTTTCTTAGAGCTATTGAGGTATATTGACTTCATCAAGGATGAGAAGATCAAGATTCAAATATTCTTGAGTGGGTTACCTTCACTATTTAGTGATAGGATACAATATGATGATCCTAAGATGTTGGAGGAAGTAATAAGGAGAGCCAAGTGCCTTTATGATCAACATAACGGAGGATCAACCTTTCAAAGATCTTGGGTTGACAAGAAGAAAAGTAATATGGAGTAGGGAAAGAAAGGGTGCAAGTCACCATTCTTCAGAAATAATTATCAGGGACGACCAACTCAAAATGAACCCAAAAGGAAAAAATCAACGGGTAAAAGGCCAAGGCAAAAACCTATAAAATGTTTTGGTTATGAAGGAGATCAAATGTACAGAGATTTTCCTCACTAAGGAGATAAGAGGACCGTGCAAAAAATTCAAGAGGATGATATAGTTGAGGACATGGGTAGAAGCATGCCACAAATCTATGCAACCTTAGACCATAAGAAAGTTGAATTTAAATATCATGTGATTCAATTGGATGGTAAGATAAATGATCAACCTATAGTTATTTTAATTGATTCAGGATCTAGTCATAGCTATATAGATCCTAAGTTGGTGGAAATATTTCACTTGAAAAGAAGCATAGGAAATATTGGCTAGTTCAATTAGCTATAAGAGCTAAAAGAAGAATCAATGAGTTTGTTAAGAATTGTCGAATGGACATGAATGGAATAAGTACAAAGGAATATTTCAACATCATAACTTTGGATTCATATGATTTCCTAATTGGGATGGATTAGTTGGACAAGAATAATGCAGTCCTATATTGATACAACAAGGAATTCACTTGTTTGGAAGAGGACACGAACTTGAGAATAGTCCAGGGTATTCCAAGTGTAGTATCTATCAGATAAATTTCAGTCTTACAACTAAAAAGAAACATCAGGAAAGGATGTCAAATTTATGCAGTCCATATGGAATATAAAAGTAAGGATAATGTTCAAAGTATTGAAGATCATCTAGTCTTAAAAGATCAAGAGAATGCATTTAGAGATATACCTGGAGTTGCCCCAATATCCAAGACTCCTTATAGGATGAGAACACTAGCGCTGAAGGAATTACAAATTCAACTTGAATAAATTTTGAAGAAGGTGTATATATGCCCAAGTGTGTTACCTTAGAGTTCCCCAGTTCTATTTGTAAACAATAAGGATGGAACCTTAAGGTTGTGCATTGATTTCAGGTAGTTGAATAAGGTTACTATGAAGAGGAAAATATATTCTCCTTTTCCAAGGACAAATGATCTTTTTGATTATTTGAAAGAGGAAAATATATTCTCCAAGATTGATCTCAGGTCAGGCTATGATCAGGTGAGGATTAAATAAGAGGATATTAGCAAGACAACATTTATAACAAGGTATGGTCATTATGAGTTTATAGTGGTGACATTTGGGTTTTCAAATGCACTAATTGTCTTCATATGTTTGATGAATGGTATTTTCATAAATTACTTGGATAAGTTTGYCATTGTTTTCTTGGATGACATATTTATCTACTCTAAGTCTAAATAAGAGAATGAGTTGCACTTGAGGATGGYRCTACAAGTATTGAGGGAACATTAGTTGTATGMAAAGTTGAGCAAGTGCTCATTTTATCAGAGGTAGATACATTATTTGGGCCATATTATTTCATAGGAAGGRATAGCAGTGGACCCTRAGAAKATGGAATCCATTAGAGGATGGCCAACACCAAAGAATATCTCATAGGTGAGATTATTCATGGGACTTGTAGGTTAATATAGAATATTGTTAAGGGATTTTCAAGGATTTCACATCCAATCACTTATTTTAAAAAGAAGGGTGTGAAGTTCAAGTGGACCTCTGAATGTGAAGGAATTTGTCAACACTTGAAGAATTTATTGAAAAGYRCACTAATATTGAATATTGTTGATCCAAATGAAGATTTCATTATGTGCATTGATGCTTGGAAGGAAGGTCTTGGAAGATTCCTTAGCCAAAATGGGCATGTTATATTCTATGAGTCAAGGAAATTGAAGGAACATGAGAGACTCTATATCACACATGATTTAGAATTGGCATCCATATTTCATACCTTAAATATGTGGAGGAATTATATTATGGGAAAAAGATTTGAGTTGAGGACATAACATAGTGGTCTAAAATATTTTTTTGGACAACCAACTTTTAATGCTAGACAAACTAGATGGTTGGAATACTTTAGTGAGTATGAATTTGATATCAAACATATCAAAGGTAAAGAGAAAAAGGTAGTTAATGCACTGAGTAAGAGATTGCATGAAATGCATGATACAACCATCAGCATGTACAAATATTATTTAAAAGATAGAATTTTGGAAGCTGGAAAATCAGATCAACATTTTTTGCAAACAAAATAATTATTATAGCGAGGTAATTTTCAGTACAAAACTAGAGATTATGAGATGGGAGAGGATGGAATCCTCATTTACAAGGGAAGAGTATATGCTCCTAAATCTCAATAGCTAAAAATTATGGTGCTGAGAGAAATGCATAATGTGCCTTATGTTGGGCACCCAAGATACCAAAAAACAATTGTAGTTGTAAAGAGCCAATTTCTTCCAGGTATGAAGAAATAGGTGGTTGATTATATATCCAGGTGTCTAGAATGTCAAAAGGTAAAGGATGTGAAAAAACATCTAGTTGGATTTCTATAGCCATTGACCATTCTTGAGTGGAAATGGGAAGTTGTAACAATTTATTTTATTACCACGCTTCCCAGAACCATGAAGAAACATGATTCCATCATGGTGGTGGTGGATAAGCTAACTAAAGTTTCTTATTTTATTCCAATGAATATAACTCATAAGGAAACTAACATTGCATAAATTTACATGAGAGAAATTACCATACTACATGGTGTGTGTAATGAAATTGTTTCTCGTAGAGATCCTAACTTCACATCAATTTTTTGGAAGGGATTATTTAAAGGATTTGGAACAAATATGAATTTTAGCACAACATATCACCCAAAATTAGATGGGAAAATAGAGAGGGTCAATCAAGTGAATGATGATATGTTGAGAATGTATGTGATGGATAAACTATCAAAATGGGAAGATTATCTACATTTAGTTGAATTTTCTTATAATAATGGGTATCAAGAATCTTTGAAGATGATCCCATTTGAAGCATTATATGATAGAAAGTGAAATGCACTAGTGAGTTGGGACAACCCATGATCCGAAAAATCCTTAGATGCTGATAATTTAAAATACACACAAACATTTAATGATCCTCAAAAATAAAATGATCGTTTGACAACTTTGCAATTACATGTGAAATACTTATCTAACCAAATTCACTTCAATGATAAATGAATTTCAAAATAAAAGAGCTTAAAATGAATAACAACAATATAATCACATAGATAAGTTGGAAAAATCAGAATTCACCTAATTTGGGCTACCTCTCCGGGTCCACTTCCAATAGAGATTTATTTATTAAAATCTAAAATGATTTCATTTTACAATGACCTATTTACATGTTACTCAACTGTAGAGACATAGTGAAAAATTTAGTTCCTGGTAAAAATGGTGCAATTTTGATATAACATACTTTAAAATCCGCCAAGGTGACCCCCAACATGCTTTATGGTGTATCCTCACAACTTGGAACCCTTGGGAATGATTTACGAGACTAAAATATCTTCATTAATTGTATGTTCCCAACCTTGGGATGTGTTCCATTAAATAGGCTACCCCTCTAAACCAATTCCCATAAATTATGGTTAGCATTAATTACAATTTGTTGGTTTATTAACCAAATTAGTAATTGTAGACATGCCTTAACTATTAATAAAGTTATAATTATGACCAACTAATAATATAGGATAGTTGGTTGGCAGAAATTTGTTAAGTTATTGTTGGTTGGAAGGTCATGGGTTCTATTCCCACTGCCCATCGTATTTAATGGATTTTGTTACAATACATATGCAATATGGTTAAAACAACTATATAGTTCAAACTCGACTCATATTTAACTTTACATAAATTTAAGTATTTAATATCCCATATGTTTAACAAAGTTCATGTGGTCGTGCATTGGCATGGAGGGTTATTGGAATGCATTTGGTTCCCTTGGAGGTCATGGGGTCAATATCCATTTACTCCCTAATATTTTATATAACCTGGACCATATGGGCCAATGGGAGGTTGCCACATGGAAACCTCTCATAGGATCTTTACGATGCCACTTGTCAAACAGTTGATGGAGCCACTTGTCATTGCATGGTTTGATCACTTCTCTCTGTACTGTTTCCCAATCATATTTCAATTAGGTTCCATGTGTCACCTCTGCAATGGTGCCACATGTCACCTCATTATTTTCCCTATACTTTTCTTTTGACCAGGTTTGAATGAAACATTGACTACTAATAACTTTTGCATACAAGCTCAGTTTGAAGAACAGTTTGCACTGTCGAAAAGATAATGATGAGATATATGCATTAATAACATTTTCATAATAATTTTAATCACTTGAATTTTGAGAATTTATGAACCATTATGGACCTCTGTGGATTTTTTGGATCTTTCTGGACCTCTATGATCATTCCCAGATCCTACTGGATCATTCCTCCCCATTGGAAAGATTTTGGACCTCAAAAAGTTTATTCAACAACTAGGTGAGGGTATATTTCCCTCACCCTTATGATCTCCATCCATTTGTATTTACTTGGTTTTACTTCTTTAATACCAACTCGAAGATATTCCACATCACCTCGTTGTGAAGTTTTAATCCTTCTGTCGAGAATGACATATTCATGTAGCCCGTCCAAATATTCTAGAGAAAAATCATCCATTGTTGGAACTTGAATACTTAAATCTTCATCCATAATCATAGGAGGCTCATAAAGCTTCAAATTCTAAAGTTAAATTTACCACTGAATACATTTTCATGCAGGATGGTAGATCTAAATGAAAGGCATTAGTACCAATCTTCTCTAAGATATTGAACGAACCATATTGGATTGGCCTTATATTTTTTCATTCACCTTTCATTCTATCTTTGTTGATATGTAGCCATAATTGATCACTGAATTCAAACTAATGATCAACCTAATGTCTGTCATTCCTTTCCTTATATTTGGATTAGATCTTCTCCAATTGTTCCTGTACTTCTTGATGTACATGTTGAATATTTTGAATGAACTTATTAGCTTTATCTATATCATCATGTCCATATTATTGATTTGTTTCACCAAAAACAAGTTCCATAGGTGATTTAGGCAAGTACCCCAAACATATTTCAAAAGTATTTTTCCGAGTAGACGAATGCATGGCATGATTATAGGCATGTTGGATGTAAGGAAATTTTTCATCCCATAATTTAGGATGCTTGATACAATATCCTCGAAGTAGATGAACCATTGTTCTGTTTACTACCTTTTTCTGTCCATATGTCTGTGGATGAAAAGTTGTGCTCTTCTTTAACTTACTCTCCACTAGCTCCCATAAATGAGACCAAAAATGTCCCTAAAAGAGAGATTATAAATATGATATAATAGATGTAGGAAGTCCAAAATGAACCCATATATTAGCAAAGACATTTGTGTTGTTTGTTTAGCTATGACCAATTTATTGCATGGCATTAGAATACACATATTGTTGAATCTGTCCACTACAACATATAGATAATCATGATCTGTTCTGGACATCGGAAAACCCCCTACAAATTCCATGGAAATACTTTCCCATGGATTTGAAGGTACCGGAAATGGTGTATATAACCCCAAATTTATGTTCTTAGGATTACTTGTGGCACACATGACACACCCTTTGATATTCTTGGAAACTGTCTCATTCATCTGAGGCCAAAAAAATTACCTCTGTTATTGAGCTATGGTCTTACCAACCCCGAAATGTCAAGACATGAGAGATGTATGAGCTTCTCTGATTACATTTACTCTTTCATCTCTTGGTATACATAATTTTCCAAGATGGTATAGTAAAGTATCATGCATATAATAGTATGAATGTTGATTTTTGTGAGATAATGAATCACATACTTCTTTAAAATCATCATCCCTAGCATATTTTTTTCATGATAACTTTCATGTGATAAAGGATTATACCTGATTATGGTAGATGCATTAATGATTGGTATTGATAACATATCTACAACCTTGTTATGAATACCCTTCTTATACTTGATTTCTAGATGAAATTGCTATAGAAAACCCATCCATATGAAGTGTTGTGACTGTTGTACCTTGGTCTATGATTGAAAATAATGTAATGGTTGATGATCTGATTGTCTCCCTTCCCATTAAGTAATGCTTCCATTTCTTTACACTTTCTACCAATGCATACAATTCCTTATCATATGTTGGATAGTTAATGACAACTTGAGTGAAAGTCTCAGAATGATAACATATAGGCTTACCTCGTTGCGTCAATACTACACCCATGGAATATCCACTTGCATCAGTTTGAATTTCAAATGGTTGTTGTAGATATGGCAATGCCAGAACTGGTGTGGTGCTTATCTTTTCCTTCAATGTCTCAAAGGATTTTTGTTTCTTGCCTCCCCATTAAAAGACTTGTTTAGCACTCGGTAATGCATGTAGAGGTGCTTCTATGTATGATAAATTCACAATTAATTTCCTCCAGTATTGTACTTCTCCTAAGAAGCTCCTGACTTTGATGGTAGTAGTCGGCTTGGGCCATTTCACATTGACTTCAACTTTTACAAGATCTATTTTTAGCTAACCATTTCCTATAATGTAACCCAAATATACCTGAGATTTTTTTCCAAATTCACACTTAGATAACTTTACATACAAATTCTCCTTCTTCAAGAGTTCAATGACTATCTTGACATTGTTTATATGATCTTCCCATCTTCGACTAAAGATGGATATTTTGTTTAAATATACAATGAAAAATTTGTCTATATAGGGTCTAAACACATCATTCACTACTCTCATAAAAGTTGTTAGTGAATTACATAACCCAAATGGTATAACTAACCATTCAAACAAGCCTTTCTTGGTATTGAAAGCAGTATTCCATATGTCACCTTCTGCAATTCTGATATGATGGTAACCACTTCTCAAGTAGATCATCAATTCTTGGAAGAGGATAACGGTTCTTTACCGTAATATTGTTCAGGGCTTGAAAATTGATACACATCCTCCACATGCCATCTTTTTTTGGAACTAATAAAGTAGGAGAAACATATAGAGAGGAGCTTGGTCTGATGATTTCTTTATCAATAAACTTCTCAACTTGATTATTTATTTCCGCATTCTCAATCACTAATGACCTATACATTCCAATGTTCGAAAGAGGAGAGTCCTTCTACAAATATATTTCATGTTCAACCTCCCTTTGAGGAGGCAATCCTGTAGGTTCCTGAAACAACTCATCATAATTAGATATGATTTTGATCAATTATTTCTTATGATTTGGATCACAACCTGCTAAAGAATCTAATATCTCTTCTTCTTTCTTTTTCACTATCATGAGAAAAAAAGTTTTACTTGTGCTCACAAGTCTCTTCATTTCCCCTGTGCTCACTAAAGAGACGTTAGTTTTGATGCGATGATCTCAGAAAATATATTCAATCCCATCCTTGAAAAGATGATATTTATTTTCTTCTCAATAGAACACAACCTTCATGTCCAATAGATATGGACTACCCAAGACAATATCATAGATGTAAAGAGGCACACCATCTAACTCAACCTCATCATATAACTTATCTGTTTTTGTAAATCTGATCTTTCACTGTTTTTCCACTTGCAACTTAGCATCTTCACACACCCAACCTAATGGATATGGTTTTTTATGAGTTGTCATCTTCAATCCTAGATTCTTAACAATTTCTTTTGATATTATATTAACTTGAGATCCACTGTCAAATAAATTATATACCTTTGTATGCTTGATTACAACTCTGACATGGAAAAACGCATTCCTTTTCTTCTGATTGATATCACTTTCCATATTAGCAGATTGAACTGAAGATTTTGAACTGATAGTTGATATACCTTTCCTTCTTATGGTCGTGATCTTGGATTCATCTCTGGAATCTAACCATAGATCCTGATGAGTTGATGCAATAGTGTTATGTTTCCCTTTATCCTTGTTTCTATTTGGTCTTAATTCAGGATGAAACTTCCAACATTGTGATTCCTCATGTCCCTTTTTCTTACAATGGGAACATGTATGTTTTCCCTCATCTTGCTTCACTGTGGCTGATTTATTACTCTTCCATTTACCTTTTAGTTTCTTCTTGAACTTGAATGACTTATTATCTTCTCTCTCATGATTACCCTTAATAACCTCTAGGTGGGTAGCTTGTACTGACACCTTAATAATGTTAGTAGGGATGAACATTAGAATAGTGTGGCGGATATTTGAGTGCATTCCACCAATGTACTTTAGAAGAGTTTCATGGGTACACAACTAAATTACTAGGGATAATTCCTTCTTTTTCAATTCCTGAGTATATGCTTGAATATTCTTCCCTTTAACCTGTCTCAGATGTTGCCACCCATTCATTGTTGTCTATGTATGTGTCACTGGATATAATTTTTTCCTCATAGACTTAGTAAACTTATCCCAGGAAGAGATTACTTTACCTTTTTTTTAAATATCAACTTGCATATTACTCTCCCACCATATTGAGGTAGTGCCACTTAGTCGAAAATAAGTGAACTGTGTCTTTACAACCTCATCCATAATCCTTTGAAACTCGCAATATACCTCTATTTTCTCGATCCAATTGTCCAATTTCTCAGCATTCAATTCTCCATCATAGTTTGGAAACTCAAACTTAACATCCAATTTTAGTAATGGAATATTACGGTTAGTCTTCTTAGGGGACTTCCTAGAGGGATTCTCTTGATGAGAAGAATGTTCACTTGCCTCAAAGGAAGATGAGGAAGAGGAGGGTGAAGAAGGATCTAAAGGTCCCTCACCTTCACCTCCTCCTTCTCCTTTTATTGAAGACTCTCCTCTTGTAGGGTTTTCAATTCTTCGTTGTAAATCATCTATTATATCCATGATCAAACAAGTGTAGCCATCATTTCTTCAGAACTCATGGGACGAATTTCTCCTTCTCCACCTTCGGAAGCCATATTTTTCTTGAAAAGTCTCTTTTCAAGATTAGAGTTATAACTTACAATCTTTCCTTTACCAAGCTTGAGTTTGGCTCTTATAAGCATTCACTCACAAAATACTTGTCAAACCAGCTCTGATACCAACTTGATCCAAAAAATCCTTAGATGTTGATAATTTAAAATACACATAAACATCTATTGATCCTCGAAAATAAAATGATCACTTGATAGCTTTGCAATTACATGGGAAATACTTATCTAACCAAATTCACTTCAAATTTGATAAACAACTTGCAAAATAAAAGAGCTTAAAATGAATAACAAAAATATAATCACATACACAAGTTGGAAAAATAAGAGTTCACCCAATTTGGGCTACCTCTCTGGGTCCACTTATGATGCAGGAGCATCGTACGTAGCCAACCAAGCAAGCATAAAGGTGGAAGACAGCTGGAAAAGCACCAACACACATTTTGAAATGTTTTGAAAAATTAATGAGCAGATATTAATGTAATAGCTAGTTGAAGCATAATTACATTTATATCTTGGAGTTCTAAATAGATCTTGAGAAATTGCTCTCATCTGTCGAATGTAATGGGCATTTAAGTCTATTTAATGAAAGTAGGTAGATTTGATTTAATAGATTAGACAGTTTAGAAGTGTAGGAGGGAAAACAGATATAGATACCCTCACCCTTTTATCATTGGAACAGGAACATTATGATGATTCAGATTTCATAAGTTATAGAGCTGTAGTAGAGAACTGTAGAGGAGAACCCATGTATAGGAGAACTTGAGTTAATATATAAATCTTTAACTCAATCTTCAGGGTGTTATGATGCTTACTATTTACATTTGTTAAATGGTATGTTTATAGTTGTTTTATTTTCTCTATTATGCATTTGTTTCAATGCTGTGTCAGGTGTATGATTTCATGTTGAGTGTATGAAGTCTGAGAAAGGAGAAGAATGAGTTTAAATTATTTCTCTTCTTGAGAATTCCTGCAAAGAGTGCAGTGAATATTCGCAAGGTGTGCGTTGATGAGGATCTAAGTTTTATCTCAAAAAGCTCAGGACATATATCATTGTTCTGATAACTAGTAGAAGTGCAGGTGAGGCATAGAGTCATGCAAGGTGTGCGCAGACTGGTTGAAGCCCTAGAACTTATCAACTAAGGTGAAGGTTGAAGGACTACTATTGCAAAGAGTGCACAGGGTTGAAGACTCAAATAACCAGAGGTTATTTGAAAGTTGCCACAAGGACTGCGAGCAGGATTCCTTTTGGGGGATTGAGTTTGCAAGTGAGAGCTCAAGAGGGATAGCACCTTTGAAGTGTTCAAGGGAGGTAGAGATCGAAATCATCTCGCAGAAGTCCAGTTTAGGTGGAAGGACGCCAAGTCATTTTGGCCAGAGATCCTTGAAGAAGAGTGAATGAACGGTGAAATTTCTTCATGGAAGAAGTGCCAAAATCCCATGGACCATTGGATGAGATGAAACTGGAGCTATTGATCCCCCTTTGGAGTGGAATTTCTTCATTTCATCATTTCAGGGTTCGACATTTCGGCAATTCCGATGACAAGGAGCCAGGGAATTTTGCATTGAAAACCCCAAATTCGTGAAACACAACGTGTCTTTGGAGTAGGGCTATGGTCACGAGGGAAGCAGTCACATGGACCGAGATTTGGTCAGGGGAAAATCGTCGTTGAGCCCATTTCAACATTTTATCATTTTGGGGTTCGGGAAGTAGAGGAGGCTGTGATTTTGGAATTGAGAGTTTCAAACTCTCGGTTCGTGAAATCTTGAAAGATCCAGAGCTGTCGGATCGAGGAAGATCTCAGTCATAGATCACGTGGGAGGTGAGGCTTCAGGAATTCAGAAATCAAAGTTTTGAAAGGTAGGTGTTACACGTCAAAATTGCTCAGCTAGATAAGTGTCGCATTATCCCTCTCAATTGTCGTAAGTGTCACATCAACTTTCGCAAGTGTCGTAAGTTGGTCACAAGTGTCGCAAAAGATGTTCAGACATGCTGCCATGTCAACAGAACTAAGAAATCACTTATAACATCTCACATGATTGATTTGAAGGAGAAGAACTGGTTTACTAGAGTCAAATAACTCTTGACACCTGAAAGGAACCCTGAAACAAAGGTTTTGAGGGGGAGCGCTCTTCCACTTCAGCTCTAGAAGCACTGGCACTCCCCTATAGTGCTTTAGGGAGCGTTATAATGCTCCCCAGCCCCCTTTGAAGGAGCGCTACTCATATTGAGAGCGCTGGCGCTTCCCAAAGGCTTACCAAGGAGCGCTACAACGCTCTGATGCCCCTTCTAAGGGAGCGCTACCTAATCTGAGGTAGTAGTTGGCCCGTTGAGGAGAATAAGGAAAGGATCATTCAAGATTAGGAGGCAGTTGTGCTTGAATTCTTGGTTTCAACAACAGATCCCTGATCTAAGGAGAAGGTTCCCAACTTTTTCTAAAGATAACTCAAGAGGTTAAGCTCCTCTTAACCTATATAAGCAGGCTCTATGATGGTGGAAAGGGGGGAAAGAATTATGGAAGAATTATCAGTATGAAACTTATGATCTCATAAGGAACACACAGTCCATCAAAGGAGAGTAATCAGTGAAGTTGTTGTTATCCAGATTGTGGAACTTTCAGGCAAGGGTTAGACGAAGAGGAATTGACGAAGCTGTCGCATTCGCATCTACGATTGTAAGTACTGGTGTCGTTATTCTCATCAATATGACACGCTTGGCCTGTTTCTTTCTAGTTTGTGTCTAATGTCACATGAACTTATCACTAGTTGGTATATCTGTTTTCAAGCTAACATCAATAGAGTAGGAAGTAGTCGTATCTTGCTTTGTCCACAGAACTTAGCGAGGAGAAAAGGATTGGAGCGCAACTCGGAGCGTGCAGGGACAAACGTCGATAAAAAGGTACTTCTATCATCCTTCCTTCTCATGTGTTAG
>JASDQU010884043.1:19731-30970 GCA_032191745.1 Picea mariana | reverse complement strand
CTCCAATTCCCGCTAGCCCTCCAGGCTAAGCTCTTGGTCCACGTGACCTTTATCTCACAAGACCGCAGCCTTGTCCCCCATCAGGGTTTCAGACTTTCCAATGTCGAAATGCAAACGTCCTCAGGACTCGCGATTCCTCGAATCTCGACGCACCCTTTACGCGCTAGCTCTCCTGGCTAGGCTCCTGGCCCACATGACCACTATCCCCGTGACTATAGTCTTATCCCTCGTCGGGGCTACGGGGTTTTCAATGCCAAAATGCATTGGCTCACGGGATTCTCGATCCTTCGAATCCCGTCTTCCCGCTATGCTGACAGTTGGCTCCCACTCATCGGGGTTTCGAGTTTCGTGATTCCAAAATGCATAAACAAATTGTCATCAGGATTCCCGATATCCCGATGACCCAAACGCCGTTCAACAACTTCCTGTCGGGACTTTCCCCGACAATGCCGATTGTTGCCACGTGTCCTCCTCTGATGGATGGTCCCGATTCCTCCGGTATTTCGAGACTTGTGATGTCCCAATTCTCATAGCCTCAGGAACTCCGATTTCCCGATGCCGAATATCCCGACTCTCTACGGATTTATGACACCTGTCTCCCCAAACGGACGGCTCAGATTTGACCGGGGTTTTCACTTCGGACTTCCCGATATCGTGTCCACGGGAATGTCGATATCCCGACTCCCAATAGTAAACCTCGATCTCCGCCACTTGTATCCTCAAACGGACGGTCCAGATCTTCCCGGCGTTTCGAGACATGAAGTGTCTCGATTTTCTTGTCCTCGAGAATCCCGATATGTTGATGGCTGGAATCCCGATGGTAACCCTCGTGCAGCTCTTGTCTGATCCAACGGCTGACGGGTATCTGTTCAAGATTTGTCGGTTCAGATTTCTTTCTTCTTCTGTGCTTACTCTAGAGGCTAAACTCTGCGCGCCTTCTCCCGATCCAACGGATGACGGGTATCTATGGGAACATCTGACGGCTGTTGTGCTCTCCTAAGCTTTGGGAACTTTCTTCTTGTGCTTGGAAGAAATTCAACTTCGCAAAGGCCTCAACCTTTGCTTTCTTTCTCTTCTCTTGCGGCTCTCCGACTCTAAGCTTTGTCGCACGTATGAAAAACGTTGTTCCTCCTGAGCTTTTACTCCCGAATCCTCAAAGGATTCCTTGACTTCTACACTCCTTGTAGAGCCCTCGCACACGAAGTGCTATCTGTCCTGAGATTCTGCAAGTACTCAGACCCCTAAGGGATTTTATCTTTCTCCCTTTCTCCCTCAGATGGGGAATGTATTGGGATGCCCTCCTGGCTATCCTTTGCCTCAAGCAACCTCTTGTTTATACAAGGGTGTTCTTGAGCTCTCTCTGGCTCTTCTCAGACTTCTACTCATCTACACTACTCTCTGGACGTGGAAAAACCAACGGTCCAGATACTTCCACAGACCTTGGGGATCTACAGTCCCGATTTCCTCGTTATTCTCGAAGATAGAGGAAAAAGGGGCAAGGCACGTAACGCCCTTCTTTCTTTCGTCAATCTAACGGTCGTGAATGACCACCGATCTTCCGACGGGACCTCGTCTGTCGATTCGTTACTTATCCCTACGCTGCTACTTTGGAGTTTTAAGAGGGCCATTTTTCCTCGTATAGGGTTATTAAGACTTGCCCATTCAAGTCCTTTTTCCAGGTTCTTGGTAAACCTTTCCAAGGACGGAAAGTCTCTGTGAATAGATCTATTCCGGGGCATTCCGGGAGACAGACAAAGGGAAACAAACTCTCGAGGATGGACTGGAAGTTTGACTTGGTTCAACTCATGCATAATTAAATTCATTTATCAACATAAGCAAATTCATTCATTTTCTGTTATAAGCATATATCTACCCTTTCTTACCAAAACACTGCACAAACATTCTTTACTGCAATCATTCACAATTTCACAGTTTATGAGCATGTACGTCAACATATGAATTTCAAGATGCAATATGAAAAACACTTATCAAAAATAACACCAGGAGTGAGTGCAACTGCTGAGAGGGGTGCTCGTTTCCACCCAACCGTAGGCGTAGCGACTCCCAGCGGATTTACCACTATCCACCCCCGAGCTGAGTCCACGATGCTGCGAGAGTGCGTCTCTCTGTCTACCAGTGACCAGGAGCGAAGGTTGCAATCCTTCCTCTTTTCTATCACTCACTCTGCATAATGCCTGAGTTCCCCTCGCGTCTGCCCCCCCCGCAATCGCTTCTTCCCCACGCCTTATCCTCTTGCGAGGTTACGTGTGGCGCGATTACCCTCGCACTGATCAGGCCTGATGGCTCTACGGATAGGCGGTTCACCTCGCCATCCCTCATTAAGCCATCAACCTGCCAGCCTACAAGGCATTAAATTTCAGGGCCAGCGAGCCGCTTTTGGTTCTTCGGGCCAGTGGAGTCCAAATACGGTATTAATTCTCAATGGAAGTTAACGCCACCTTTTTAGGTGCCCTCCACCGCCATCGTGGTCTCTTTTTTTCTGCACATCCCCTCTCAGCAGTCCTGCAATAAATTCAAAGTTTTATTCACATTCATTGACCTCTTTCTCAAGGTCCATTTACATCACACATTCACACTTATGAGTTTGCCATAGTTCTTGGCCAATCCAGTTATATTTACAAGCTGGGGGAAACAGGGTGTTACATGATGACTCAGTTTGCATTTGTTGATAGCAACCAACGATGTCTATCTTCATTGTTGGTTGACAACTGAGTTATGATAGGTTTTGTCACCTTCGAAGAAAATAAAAATAATTAAAAACGTTTAAAATAATAACTTCCAAAATTATTATAATAGTCTATTGAGTATGCTATGAGCATAAATCCATCTTAACTCTAGATTTGTCATGTGTTGATAGAGATCAAATACCTCGGGGTCCTTTTTTCAAGGTTTTGCAATCTAAAAAAATGTTTTCACTTCAATAGATTTGATCCCTCTCCACACATGATAGATCTGAAATTAAGATGGATCTTATGTATTTCCAATACATTACTAGTATAACATGACCAAGTCCAAAAACAACTTTAAAATTGTCCCAAAAATATGAAACCCTGAGGATGGAAACAATCCTCACTTCTAAGTTCATCATAGTCACTTGTAAACTAGAAGAGCATTGGAGACAACTTTGTCTCGACACAAAAAACTAGCAATCTCAAAAAATAGGTGTTATAAGCAAAATGTGCATTTCTACTATGTATTTCCAAACTAGTACTTTGCAACTTTCAAGCATCCATACAAACCAACAATATTAGATTTGTAGTTGGGAAGTTCACCTCATACAAACACACTCCATATCACATAAACTTTTATAATTTTAGTGTTTCTATCAAGAATATTTCAAGCACCCTCAAGTCATATATAAAGAGAAGTGGCTTACGAATACTCTAAATCTAGGTTGATGGGTAGTGATCTCAAACATACAATGTCATGCAAAAGTATGGAGTAAATTGTAAAATGCATTGTCAAAATTAATGAACATTTATCATGGAAACACGGTAGTAATGGTTGCATGTAGTCTAGAAATATAAAATTGGGCTTTTGAGTTATGGGGTACTAAATCACCCTATAAGCCAATTGTGTAAAGTAATATCAAATAAAATGCTAGGAGGGGCTCAATGCAATTATTAATTTAACCCAACAAGCATCAATTTAGCAAATTGAACATGGTATTGAAAGAAAAATCAATTGTTTAACATGTAAAATGGGGGAAACAACAATATTTGAATAATAAGCCAATGGGGAGACCACTAAACTCGAAAAGTAACCTAGGAAAAGCAAATTGAAGCATGTGCACCACAGATCTCTTCATGGAATGGTCCTTTGGCCTCCTTGATTACTCAATTACTCTCTAAGATGTTGCACAGAGTAAAAGCCCTCTATGGATGGCCATTGTAGAGGGAAAACACTTAGTAATTATCAAATCAACTTCTGGAGTGGAGGAAGCAATGAACAAGGGCTCTTAATTACTCTGTAATTGAATCTCAAGAGCATAACTCTACATAATTTAAGTTTTTTATTCCAGTGATTGCATGGCCCTACCCATTTCTTTATCACCTGAGAGAACCGATATTTCTTCCAATCCACCATAATTGACAATAAAATGTTGAATGGAAAGTTATGTGATGATGAGGTGATAAATTAACTCCATGGGGGTGTCAATGGGACAAAGCTAATGTGCCATCGCCTTTCCATTTGGCTTTGTCTCGGGGCATTTATGTGCCATGGGGACCACCTTCTTTTTTTTAGATAGGATCATGTAGCTTTCAAGGCTTTTTCCACGAGTCATGTGAGAATTAGAAGGATGTTCCACGTGATTCATCAAAGGGTCTTATGACAAGTGGAGCCTGTTTGGTAGCCATAAATGGTTCGTAGAGTCTGTAATTGGCTATGTTGTACAAATTGTAGCTAATTTGTGGTGGTTTCCAACCATGCTCTCTCAAATGTCACAAAGGAGAAAAATTAGGGTGATAACAGTTGCCCCTTGATATGTGAGGTTAGGAGCAGCTTATATAAACAAAAGACATCATGCTTTTATTAACTAAGTCCCTAAAATGAGGAGACCAGAGATAGAGAGGGAAAGAGAGCTAAGGAGGGAGGACTGCCCAAGAAGAGATGTGGAGACCACTTGCAAGACAACCTAGAAGGAGGTAATCCAAATGCAAATATATCTATACAAACAAGGTAGGCATTCCCATATTCATGAAACTATCAAAGTAGATTACATTATGATATCATGGCAAGAAAGGACAAATCTAAACACATTTGAAAAAATAAATGTTTCTTCCATCAAAACTAGAGTTAAAGAATATACAACCTCTTTCCAAATGCACAAAGATAGCTTCAATTATCAAGAAGGAGACATGGTCGATACATGAAGGAACAATGGCACTCATGTGGGCTTAGAACTATAGTGGACCATGGGAGTGTGGGGTTTGAACATGTAGGAAGTCACATGAAGGGTGACTCTCGCTTATGGGCTCTATATAATGGTAGAAAGGACCATACATGTTTGGGGTTGTTCGATTGAAGCTGGAACAATGTAATCATTAATGCATCCTACCTGGAACATGTAAGGGGCTACCTTGAGGGTGTCTCCTAATTGAGGGCTTGAAAACATGCTAAAAAGAGCCATGAATGTCCCAATGTTCTTTGACTAGAGGTAATACACTAGAATCAACAATTGAATCCTCACCATTCAAGAATGAGTTGAAGTGGCTGAAATGTGAAGGAATAATGACACACCCATTGGGGCTTAGAACTACAACAGAAGGATAACTATGAGAGTGTGTCATCTAAACATATAGGTAGTCACTTGAAGGGTGGCTCCCACTTTAGGGCTCTAGATAATGTTGGAAAGGGCCATACATGTTCTAGTTCTTCGATTAGAACTGAAACAATGTAAGCATCAATGCATAATGGCTAGAACATGGAGGGTGGATCCTGCTTAAGAGCTTGAAAACGTGTTGAAAAGAACCATACATGACCCAATGCTCTTTGACTAGACCTAATATACTAGAATCAATGTACGAATCTTCACTATTCAAGAATGAGTTAAAGTTGAGCATGTGAAAAACAACCAAATCAAGGAGTAATGATGACTCTCCTTGCCCGATCTAAGGCCTCTCATCTTAGATTGGAAAATGGGGGCTAAGGTACCAAAGCCTTTAAACCAAGCCCTATAGTAAAAAATATATGATKTCAATAGGGGAAAGTTTGCTAGAGACAAGAAAGATTGAGTACCTAAAAACCAACATGAGGTGCAAATCATGAAGTAACAAATGTAACTAACTGGCACTTTGACATGGAATATGAGTTGGATAATGAATTGAAGACTTGAGACTTCCCTTGAATAGAGCATGAATGCCAAATGACCTAGGTAGTGATTATAAACCAAAATGACATAAAGCATATAGATCTAGAGTTTAATGACTTTGAGGTGAGGAATGCATAAGGCGTGCTAGAGAACATGAAGATGAGGACAAACTTATGACATGATGAGACTCATGGACCAACATGACTAGTCAAATTGATGGAAGGTGCAAAGCTCATTAATCCTATTGATGAGGTCACGTTGATTATAAGAGTGGGATGCAATGAACCATTATATCATGTAATTCAAATAGACATGAGTGACTTAATACCAATGCTCCAAACAAGGATGATAAGGGGTGTTGCCAAGAATAAGACAAATGGTGAGAATGAATCCAATAATTGATGTTTCCCTAGTTTTTTTATTTTTATTTTTCAGTGTTTTGTTGGTGTTTTTGTATTTTGTCTTTTACGAAGAATAAAAGAATATGGATATGTTACAAACAAGGAGACGAGTGCCCAAAATGTGACCAAATGATTCTATCCTACATGTATGAACAAAATGATGACATGTGGTAGCAACTAGGAGTGGGTCTCGTTAATGGGATAAATGGATGGTGGAGTAAGGTGCAGATGGTCTACAAGTCATGAATGAGACGAGAGGCCACCAGAATGTGGCAAAGCCTTAACATAATAAACCATAAAGAATTTGAATCACTCGAGAGTTTATGAGAATGGGCTAGAAAATGGATGAGAGGAAACTATGAAGGTTACTCTATGATGTAGACTATACAAACCCCAATCCTAAAGAGGGAAGAGGTGGTGTGGGTACCAACATGCAACATTGTTTAAAGGTAGAGGTGGTGTGGGTACTAACATGCAACATGAAACCCATGGATTTGGGGTATTGATGCCTGATAAGAGCTTGATGTAATTGCATTAGGTCAAGCTACTTTTTAAGGTAGAGGGGAAGCCCAAAGGCACATTCAGAGGGAACCAAATAAGGAAAATGTAACATATGCTAAGGGGATATGATGCCTAAATGCTAGTTTGAAGAAGTATATTTGAAAGAGTTAGTTGAAATTGGCCTTGGTTGAAATGACAAAAAAAATGACTCCTGGATGAAACACTTGCACACATGAAACAGATGCCACATAGTGAAAGTACTCATGAAAACAAATCCAATGGTGTAGATGGTTCAAAAAATGAGTTTTGTGAGCTCTTGTACTAATAAAAAATACATTGTGGGAAAAATGGATCCCATGTGAAGTACATCTAAACAAGAAATAAAGCCCAAAGTGCGAAGGAGCTCGAGAAAATGAATCAAATTATAGTGCAAATGCCATGCCAAATAGATATCCTAAGCTCTCATACAGGCCAAAACAAATTTAGGACTAACTATAAATATGGTTTGGCATGTGAAATGAAAATCAATTGTGTCTAGATGATTTTCTGTGACCTTGAAAGCCTTAAAACTTCTGAAGATCGATGCTAAAAATTAGACATTAGATTTTGATTTTGTGATCATTAAGTGAGAGGTCTCATAATTTTCGTCATTTTCATTTGTTTAGTTTTCTAAATTAGGGCTCTAGTGACTTGTTAGGGTTTTTTTCCGGGTCACATGGATGTCGAGGGAACATTAACACATATAGTGCAGTTATTCCCTCAACAATTGTGCAAAGCACAGGTGCAGGGACTGTCAGCCACACGGGTACTTCATGACACTGGCCAGTGGACAATTGCATAATTGCATAGTCTACGAGGCTCTTGCATGTGTGACCAAACCATGTGCCTACTAATGGGAGAGGAACGCATGATCGTGTAAAGTATTTTTGGAATACATTCATGATCACGCAACCCTTATGTGGATGGGTCACTTGCTTAAATCATGTAGAATCACTATTGAGTGCTTGCATGATGGCACATTGTTTAATGAACTAGACATGCAAATGGTGAAACATAGACATGTATAACCTATGTAATATTAACAAAAAAAGCCTCATGCTTTTGCCAGGTGAGAAAAGATGTCGGTGAGCTAGAGAGAGAAAGACTATGACCAACTATGCATGGAGGTGTCTCATGACCCATCGGTGCAAAGACAACTAGTGGACTATCAGTTGTTGAAGTTCTTTCAATGCCCATTAATGTTCTCTAGTGAGGATATCATATGGAAAATAATTAGAATGTGGCATCCAAACAGATAGTTTTTTGAGGTAAGGGGTCAACTACTAGAGTTAGCCCTCTTAGCTATACACTTTTTTACTAGACTCCCCATCAGAGGGGTGAGCTGAGAGATCCACCCCCAATTAGGGGGAATGAAAACCATGATAGCTCATTGTAAAGCACTGTCAAGATGCCTCAACCAAGGTGGATGGGGTGATCTTGATTGCAGGAATCAAATCCTTGGGAATGAGAGCAACCATAGTTATAGTGCTGTAAGTGGGGGGCTCCTATGGCCCACATAGGATCTCGGGTAGGAAAATGGTGCTCGTGGAGTAGGTTCTAGTGGGGACCCACTTTGCTTGGGCCTCAATGTTATTGGTGGTATTGCAATTAGAGTTGACTTTCTATATTGATCATGATGGGGGACAATTTTCTTTTAGTTCTCTCCTTTACTTATTTTTCTTTAAGCAAGTGCTCTTGATCTGGTCACAACATGTGATTAGGACTATAGGCATACATGAGGCTAGGATGTACCATTGGGGAGATCTAATGACCTGGTCGTGTAATGGTGTTGTGGGCGAAGCATTTACTATGGCCTTTTTTCTTACTAGGTGCAGTAGCCAATACTTATAGAGGAGTACCCATACATGGGTATGAACTTTTGGGCAAATCTCGATCTTCCAATACTGCTAAGCAAGGGATGGGGGTTCATGGGTAAGCTCTTTTGTTTATCTTTTTATGTTTACACCATTGTGGATGGTTAACTATTCATCTGCTTCGACTTGTTATATACATTAGATATTGATTACCCTTGTTGTTCTTATGCAAATATGAAACCAATGAGGCTAGTCCTACCAAGCATGGGGTCCCTGCCACTAATAGCACCAACAACGGTAGTAGGGTGGTGGAAACATTTCCATGATGATGAGGTGGGACCCTCCACCCCATGACCTCAATTGGAGGTAAAGAGGAGGTTGGTCAAGGATCTACAATAATAAATGGACCTAGTTCTATAGGGGGTGTCTGAGTGAGGTTGGTGAGACCTTAACAATAAGATTGTGGATGCTTGAGTGAAAATCCATTCAAAGAGGCACTCAATCATGCGATGGAATACAATGGTGGGTTGGATCATGTGGGATTTGGCAAGCGGTAGACTAAGAGGAGATGGTGATGCATTATCTATAGAGGACTTAACGCCCTTGTATATATTACCCCACCATGGTAGTGGGAGAGTTATGTTTATGGATGAGATGCCCTCATTTTGTATATTGGATTATATAGACATACACCATGATGTGGCTAAGACTGGTTTATTGTAAACATTGTTACTTTTGGGAATCTCTCTCTCTCTCTCTCTCTCTTTGTGTGTGTGTGTGTGTGTGATGATAAAAAAGTTGTGTTTATTTCGTTTACATGTATCTATGTTTTATCGTGCGATGATGTATGTACATGAGATGTGATGTGTTTGCTTTACATATGCTTTTACATAGTTAATGTGATAAATGTCAATCCAAAACTGGATTTGCTATGTTATCTACAAATTGATTATAACTTCTACAAATATGGATGAATGTGATGGTATCAAAATGTTGTGACAAAAGCTTAACCCATAGATTTTTTCTTAAAAGACATGGATCAAGAACATTGCAAAAGTAATTGAGTTATGCAACCGTAAGCTTAGAATCAAGATAGGCATTAAGATGGTAGATATATAGGTGGATTGCATCAACAAATAATATGATCATAACATCATCTTCAACTTAGTTATTGGTGGCAAGACCCAAGCACACTCCACTTAAATGAAGTATTGCATGCAAGGAAGAGTGAATGGCCCATGCTACCAAGGCAAGATTTTGAATTCATTGACTCACACCATTGTCAAAGTCAATGTGGCAGGGAGGTTGTGAAAGCATCGACACAATATAAGAAAACAAAGCATGAGGTGATACTAGGCAAGGAAACCAAAAGTGATATAAAATACACACACAAAAATTGGACATATGTATGAATGGGAATGGGTCGTGTTGGTGATCCTAAACATATAATTTCTTCAAACACAACCTATTTGGGGGTTCTTTGAATATTTTGAGGCAAGGATAACCAATCATATACACTATATTCACCAAACAAGCATTGATGATGTAGGGATCATGCTAAARGGATTCAAAAWTTCTCGATCCTACCTTCTCTTTGGCCTCGTCAYAGCCAAGGACTGAATCACCTTCACTAAAGGAGTGAGAGCCAACTTGGCGATCACGATAGGATTTCAAACATTTTTTTCATGGCCTCGTTGTTTTGCAAGGTGATTCATTGGTCTTCATTTGTATGTYCCAAATCAATGATGGCTCACATTGTCATCATGTTTTGACACGATTCCCAGTAATTCCACCTCTMATTATGGATTTATATATTGYTAGTCACTACTCTAACAGAGTGGTATCAGGAAGAAGTTCGATGGCTAATTGAAGAGTAARGATCTTTTATTCAATGGGTAACATTGCCTCTAGGTTGTGRATGAGATGAAGGGGTGTGAACCTTGTGTTAGTTTTGATGAATGTCTCATATAGGAAAAGCATGTGGTGCCAATTAGATTTRTGTTTGTTGATTATCCATTGGAGCACGGTTTTGAGGATTTTGTTGACAACCTCGACTTGGAAATTACYCTATGGATAGTAGAGAGTGGAGAACTCATGTAAAAAACCCATATGTTAAGCCAAATCTTGGAAGACTCTGTTCTCAAAGTGTGTGCCATGGTTCAAGACCAATTGTTCAGGGACACCAAAGTGAGTAGTGACGTGGTTAAAAAAATGTAAGCCACCATATAATATTTGTTATCAAAGGTCAACATGGCCTCAACCCACTTGGTAAAATAATAAATGACCACAATGATATACTTGTTTCCACCACGGGATATAGGAAAACACTCCATAAAGTTGATCCCCCATTTACGGAAGGGACCAATAGTAAAAACAAGGTGTAATGGAGTTGGTGAGCTTGTGACTTGAAGAGAATATTTGGCAATCGTGCACCACTTGACTACATTATGTAGTCATGAAATAAGGACGACCAAACATAACATGTTAGGATGATCTTCTAAGTAATGGTCATTCCTAATAAATGACCAAATTGCAAGTGTCATTATGATAGTTATCGAGGACTTGCTTTGCCTCTTCATGAGATAGGCACCAATGTAAAATGGTGTTGACTCCTTATCGATAAGGGACATATTTATCGAGGAGATATCAAG
>JASDQU010884042.1:18934-33890 GCA_032191745.1 Picea mariana | reverse complement strand
CCTCTTGGAGGTTTATCCCTCCCTCTACATTTGGAAGTTGTAGCTACCTTTGGAAGTCATTACTTCCCTTGAACAATAAACTATTGATTATTTCTCATATATTGTGCATGGTGTATTATGGTGTATTGGTGTAACTATTATACTATTGTTCATTTCTCATTGGATATAGTTAAATGGTTTAAGGATAAGTTTAAAAAGGTTTTAAATTATACTTGATACCGATTCACCCCCCTCTCAGTATCAACAGGCTCATCAATGATATATTTCATCCTCTATTGGTCCGCATTGTAGTCATTTATTTGGATGACATTTTGGTCTTCAATAAGACTTGGGAGGAACACTTATAACATGTGTGCAGCGTACTCCAATTGTTGTGTACCAATCACCTTCAAGTGAAGGAACACAAGTCCTCCTTTGGCCAAAATTCTGTCTCTTATTTGGGGTTTCTAATTGATTAATAAGGTCTCCATCCTTATGCTTTTAAAGTTTAGGCTCTAGCACAATGGCCTACTCCTCAGTCTACGTTGGCCCTTAATTTTTTTTTTCAGTGGAATCCATTTTTACAGAAAACTCATTCCTCACTTCTCTCGGTTGGCCAAGCCCCTTCATCATTTGGCCAATCAGTCCATTTTTCTTTGGACTCTGATGGCTTAGGAGCAATTCCAATGCCTTAAATATGCCCTTTGTTCAATACATGTCCTTCGTTTGCCCAATATTCAACAACCTTTTGAAATTGAGACTGATGCCTCTCAACATGCGATTGGCATAGTTCTTAAACAGGGAGGACATCCCATTTCTTATCATTCTGAGACATTGTCTCAAGATAAACAACACTACAATACCTACGATAAGGAATTCTACAGCTTGGTCTAGGCATTAAAACAATGGTGCCACTATATATTGGGTAAGGATACCATTCTTCATACTGATCATCATCCTTTGATTTTTATTAATTCTCAGTCTAAGCTCAGGAAAAACGTCACTTTAAGTGGGTTGCTTATCTACACAGTTCCACTTGTTCATCAAATATAAGAAAGGGGCTACCAATTGCATGATTGATCTCCTTATCCGCCCTCCTCCTCAAATACTTCAAATACTTTATGTATGTTGTGTTGTTTATCAATATTGGAAGCCTCTGTATGACTCTGACCCTTTCTTTAGTACCATCTGGATTGTCTTGCAACAACCTACTCTCATTAACCATATCCCTTTCCTAGACTACCACATTCAGAATGGTTGGTTGTATAAGATTGACAAGCTATGTTTTCCTACTATTGATGACCGCCTTGTTCTCGTTTGTGAAGTCCATGTCTCCTCTTATGGCGGGCACTTTGACACATTCAAAACTACTCAGCATCTCTAGCATCACTTCTTTTGGCTTGCTTTACAGTGCCAAGTTGAGCAATTTATCTGATCTTGTACCCTTTGCAATCAACATAAGCCGACCAACTGCAAGTATGGCTTGTATCATCCCTTACCTATTCCCTCATGTCCCTGGGAGTCTATCTCTATGGACTTCATCACCAGGCTCCCCATGACCTTTTGTCATCAAGATGCCATTTGGGTGGTTACAGTGTGTCGCTTCTCCAAAATGACCACTTTTGTCCCTTACACTAAGACTAATGCTACTTCTCAAACTACGGATCTCTTTTTCACTCATGTGTAGACTCATTTTGGTACCCCCTCCAACATTATCTCTGATCATGACACTCGTTTCCTCAATACATTTTGGAAAACTCTCTGGTCTCTCTTGGGGTGTCACCTCAAATACTCCACTTCTTTCCATCCACATACGGATCAACAAACTGAAGTTGTTAACCGTATCCTAGTCCATGCCCTCCGCATTCAGTTTACCAAATCTAAACAGTGGGATTCCTCCCTCTACATTGTCCAACACAGTTATAATAGGGAAGTTCATGTTTCTACTGGCTTGTCCCCTTTCGAAGATTTATTTGGGTATCGACCTGCTGCCCTATGAGTTTCCTTTACAACTCCAACCTTATGGTACTCCCTGACAATAAAAATATCAAACCTTTGCCTTGTCCTTTTTGCAAACCTTGGCTCGTAAACAAGCTCATGTTTATGAGGATTTACAAGCTTCCCAACATCGTTATAAGACCCATCATGATGTGCATAGGAAGCCACTCTCTTTTTCCCCTAGTGACAAGGTCTGGTTTCATATGGAGCGCCAATGCTTTCAATCCCAGCGTTATCACAAGTTAAAACCTCTCCACTATGGTCCTTACACAGTTCTACAACAAGTTAGAGACAATGCTTATCTCCTTGACTTTCCACCACAGTTGGGTATTCACGACGTGGTAAATGTGAATAGTCCCAAACGTTATGAGCCTCCACTCCTAGAAGAAGAGGTCACCATCTCACACCCCTCTTAGTTGGTTCCAGATTTCCAACCACCTCTCCTTCAGGGAACAGTGTTGGATACACACACCACCACTACTCACACTCAACAACACACTTCCTTTCTGGTGGGTCGCAAGGGTCAAATTCCATCCCAAGCTAAATGGCTATCACAATCTGCCATGTCTCATCAATTTCTGCAGTTTCTCATGGAAGTCGGGACACTTCCAGGCTTAAATAAGGAGGAATTGGGCAGGTTGGAAGGTGCACTCCTCAAGGAGGAGAGCACACATCTCGAGGAAGACCAACAGGGCGCTACCACAAAGGTGCACCTCCCTCTAGATGTAGCACACTTCACCATAAAGGCCACATGGGGCGCATCTCTACCTGGGAGTTTGGGCACAAGTCCCAAGGACCAGGAACTGGTCAACTAAGATAGTTGTTAGGGTTTGGGACCTTTTATAGTTATTGGTTAGTTAGAATCAATCCACTTTTGATTAGAACCATTATATTTTCAACCTATTTTGTATAAAGGTTGCCTATTCTACTAAATAAAACGAATGTATCATTTTGATTTCTCATGTCATGTGTTGTTCTTGTCTTTCTATGTGAATGTTCTTTTCCTTTCTATGCARTATTGCAGATCAGTTAAACACATGAAGATCTAAGTGAGGGTTGGAGAAAGAGAAAGAACTTGTAAAGAGATATTATTGAAGAGTATTCCAAGCAATTGTTGAGTTGGAGACATTGGAGGAAGAGAACAACTAGCCCCAAGACRTGCAAAACCCTTCTCCATTATATGATACAAATCCCTATATCTAATTCAAATGAGTCGGATAAAAACCTGCTTATCTACTTGATTGATTCAATGAGAGAAAGCAAATGTATTCAAGTAACAACATCAAATCAAATACAATCAAATATTGGGGGGAAGAAAGGAGATTATATTACAAGTAGAAGAGATTACATCAATGAGATCATACATTGCTTATGAATGAGATGGTTCCAAATCCATTCTCTCTGGGTCCAGTGCACTGAAGGGTCTCTCCAATCCAATGGTCTTCAACAAGTATTCAAAATCTCCCTCTCTTTGATCTTCCATAAGCAAATTAGGCAAGTAAAAGTGAGGGCGCCAATTGGAAAACCTTTGAATGTCAAAGAGAGAACCAAAATATCATAGGTTCCTATCATCCAAGGACCAAGATCCATAATCAAGTGTAAAGAAGGTCATATTATAGGCTTAGGTTTCCTCCTAGGATTTTTACATGAAGAAAATGCCCATCTTACGGAAAATTCCTGAAATATCCATGCTTTAGGTGGACTAAAGGTGATCAAAATTGACCAAATCAACCTCACTATGCATTATGATTAATATTGACTCCATCAAAGGGAACCACATGGAATTTTTACCATTATGAGCATGATCATGTGTTTTTTAAGGAATAAGGGCACATATGAAAAATCAAGTAAAATGTATAATTAACAAAAGTTCTTGAACATATCTCACTTAACAAACCACTATAGGAGTAAAATTGCTTGGTACATGTTAGAGATATAAATATTCTTAGATTAAAGTCTTTTATGAGTAAGAACACATGGTTAGTTGAATTGAAGAGTCGGGTCAATTGTGGTTGGCAGATTGACTATTAAATAGATGTATGTAGTGACACCTACTTTCTTCCCTCTTCTTCAATCTATAATGACATCAACTCCTGCTATGTAAGGTCGAGTATTCACCTGTTCATAATGATATAATAAAGGTTACATGTTCCTAGTTCTATGGATTTGTTCTCACAAGACACACACACACACACATATGTGTGTGTGTGTGTGTGTGTTGTATATTATATTATGTAGTTTGTTGAGTATTGTATTATTTATTTTCTTATTGTTGTACAATTGTAATGTTAGTTTGGATTATCAATATAATCTGTTAGATTTCAACACCAGTTTCATTTCTAGTTGTACTTGTCTAGGACTGGAAGGGTAATTGAAGAATTTAAGATGCATAGATGTTGTCAAAGAAGCACCTAGCCAACTAATGGAAAACAAAATTGGAAAATTACTTGAGAAACAATGCAAGGAGAAACTGAATGACCATTGTGCAAGTAAGAGTGAATTTTTTTAATCTATGGATTTGTTCTCACAAGATATATATATATATATATATATATATGTAGTTTGTTGAGTATTGTATTATTTATTTGTTTATTGTTGTACAATTGTAATGTTAGTCTGGATTATCAATATAATCTATTAGATTACAACACTAGTTTCATTTCTAGTTGTACTTGTCCAGGACTGGATGGATAATTGAAGAATTTAAGATGCATAGATGTTGTCAAAGAAGCACCTAGCCAACTAGTGGAAAAGAAAATTGGAAAATTATTTGAGAAACAATGCAAGGAGAAACTAAATGACCATTGCACAAGTAAGAGTGCAATTTTTTTTATTGAAATTCACAAAATATTAGTCAGTTTCTAAAGAAATTAAGAAATTCATAGAAAGCACTAATTGGCAAGAAAAGAAAAACAACGAGAAATCTTGTCAAAAATGATACTTTTTGGAATAACTAATTTGGACGAGTGGTTTGAGAGAACTTATAAAGAATTTTGTGAATATCAATCCCTTGAAGAAAAGACTTCCCTTTGCAAGGTTTCAAGAAGGTTCTACATTGATTTGCATGATATTCTTTTTCTGTTATGTGTTAACATTGTTGCCTAAAATTTTAATAGAGGAAGGAGTGGAACACATGGTCAAAAAAAGGCCAAGGTTACAAACACCATCAACTATAGATATTATCAAAGATTCTCGGTCCTAGGATTTTTCTAAGAAAGTAAAGACGAATTTGATAATGTAGACTAAGAACCCCATCATCATGCAAGAGTAAAATTTGGGGTCGAAAATGGGGGGGGGGTGGTTATTGACCATGAGATGAAGAAAAAAGGATAAATATGATCAAGAAAGCACGTAAAGAAAGAAAAACCCAAAAGTAGAGCTATGCCTATGAGAGGTTGAGAAAGTAGAAAAACATGTTCAATGGGTACATCAAGAGAGTATACAATAGATGAAGAACCAAAAAGAGGAAAGAAAGAATAATGGAACAACATGAAACCTCTGCCAACTTATAAAACATAGAAAAAGATAGAAGAATATAGAATTATTGATCCAAGATAAGTTATAACTAGAATAAATACTTGACAAAATGTAGACAGTTGTCTAGAAGAGGGGTGATGGGATGAGAGGATGTTAACCCTATTTAAGATGAGACATGGAGACCGACTAGATGCGAAAGTGGAAACACCCTCATTGTTGTTAGGAAATAAAAATGTGAGAGAAAGTTAATATTTGAAATCATGGCAACAACACACATAAATCAAACAAGATTTATCCTGGAAAACCCTTACAGAAAAACCAACCAACAATATATCTATTGTTTCCCCTAGCCAAACCCATCCAATCTACTGACCCCGACGAAGTGATCCTTCACTGCTCAACTCTTGACACATTACAATGGAGTATCACCATCCTTTTAAAGACTTTCATTACATGTAATCTATAGGCTCAATACCACGGGTCACGAATACCATGTGCCCAAATCCACCATTGTTGACCTAACAACTTTGACCCTTTCACTGAGTCAAGTTTACTCTAACATTCCCTCCTTTAAACTTGACTTGGGGTTTCCCATGACCAAATCCAGTCAAACCTCCCTCAAATTTAAGTATATGAGAATCATTCATGCTCCCCCTATCACCTAGGTCTACATCTAGACTTTACCAGTGAAATTTCAAACCCATGGTACGCATGCTTAACTAAGTCTTTGTAAGATACTAGATCTATTATCATATTCGAAAACAATAATATTGCAGAGAATAACAGTGGAACAACACAATAGACGAAACCACAACACCGTAATAATACCTTTATTGATAGGAAAAAATGTTCACTTGCCTCTTCGAGGGGGAAACCTCCAACATAGCAGCGCTCTATTACAATAATTCTCAACACAAAACTTCTTATGCCCTTGACTCCTATTTATACTAAATCCATCTACCAAAAGAACATTCTAGAGGAAGATCTTTTAAAAGCAGAAGCTTCTATTAGGTCTTCTTGCATTTGACTTATTCTTCCTTATTACTAGGCCTTATTAATATTGGTCTTTATTACATGGAAAATATATTATTCTACCTACATGAGGGGTTAGGGAGGTTAGGTCCCTAACATGCCCTACCCCTTAAAAACAACCTTGTCCTCAAGGCTTGAGATGAGGAAATTGCTACAGAATGGTAGTTGGCTCCCAGGTGGCATCCGCTGAAGTTGTAACTTTCCACTACACTAACACTTCCTTGATGGTGCACTGACAAAGACGATGCTCACGCTGGTCCAAAACTGCTTGTGTTTGCCACTAGATGGAGCCTTCTTCATCCAACTCAAGAAGGTTGGTTTGAGTTTGGCACTTAGTTCCAATTACCTTCTCTAAGCAGGAGACATGAAAAACATGATGGAGCTTATAATGACCAGGCAAAGCTAACTCATAGGCTACCTGTCCCACGTGCTTGAGAACTGTATAAGGATCATAAAATTTGGGCACCAATTTCTGACAATGGTCGACCTTGAGTGAATTCTGCTTATAGGGTTGTAGTTGAAGAAATACTTGGTATCCTTCAACAAATTGACGTTCAAATCAACCTTGATCTGCTTGTTGCTTCATGCGATTATGAGCCAAGACCAAATTCTCTTTGAGGGTACAAATAATAACCTCTCGAATTGTAAGAGTTTGGTCAACCGCCTAGACCTTCGAGACATCGAGCATGTATGAGAGAACTGAAGGCAGCTTTTGGCCATATATTTCTTCAAAAGGAGTCATGTGAGTAGTTGTATGGTAAGAAGTGTTGTACCGCCATTCAACTAGTGGTAACCATTGAGCCCACTGATTTTTCCTTTCAGATGCAAAATAACTCAAATATGTTTCCAAACACTTGTTGACAACTTCAGTTTGACCATCAGCCTGGGGATGATAGGCGGTGTTGAGATGCAATTGGGTGCTCTGTAGCTTGAACAATTCTTGCCAAAAATTGTTGGTGAAAGTGGGATCTTGATCAGAAACAATAGAATGAGGCATGCCATGAAGCTTGAAGACATGATCCATGAAAAGTTGTGCCACAGTGGAGGTGATAAATTGGTGTTGTAGAGAACATAAATGAGCATACTTGGAAAGACGATCAACAACCAACATGATTACTAACTTATTGACCGATTTAGGTAAGACAACAATGAAATCCATAGATATATCCCTCCAAATAGCAGGTGGAATCAGAAGTGGATGTAGTGTGTCAGAGGCTTTGACTATTTTTCCCTTGTTGCATTGAAAAACATCACATTCTGCCACAAAAGTGTGAATGTCCTGTTTTCATACCATCCCAGAAAAAAGAACGTTTGACCCGGTCATAGGTTTTGGTAAACCTTGAGTGCCCAACTATGGGTGTAGCATGAAGCTCAGAAAGCACCGTGGATTTAAGTTGTGACTATGTACTTAAATGCAGATGACCTTTGTAGCGAAGCCCATCATTGTGCCAAGAGTACCCTGAGGAAACTGGAGAATTGGCTTGTAATTGTTGGATCAGACGCAAAATTTTGGGATCTTGCAGCCATTCCTGGCGAACAGCTTGGAGACAATCTGGTAGAATGACGGAGAGGGAAAAAAGGGACCCTTCATATTCATATTTTCTTGAAAGAGCATCAACAACCACATTTTTTTCCTTTCTTGTAAATGATATCATAATCATATCCAAATAGCTTAGTCACCCATTTTTTTTTCTCCGGGGATGAAGGACGTTGCTCCATAAAATACTTGAGTCTTTGATGATCGGTCTCAATTTGGAAGTGTTGCCCCAATAGATAAGGGCACCAGAGATCCACTGCATGCAGAATGGCCAACATTTCCTTTCCATAGATTGATTGGCCCAAATGTCGCTCTGACAGTTTTTTGCTGGTAAAGGCCAAAGGTCGACCATATTGCATAAGGAATGCTCCAATTCCTCTCTTGGAAGCATCAAATTCCAGGACAAAGGTCTTCGTGAAATCAGGAAGGGCTAGGACAGGGGTGGTGCACATAGACGCCTTCGAGGCTTGAAAGGCATGATCAACTGTGGGAGTCCAAGTGAAAGAATTCCTTTTAAGGAGAACAGTGAGAGGTGCCACAATCTTTCCATAATTCTTAACAAACTTGCAATAATAGCTTGTTAAACCCAGGAAAACACGTAAACTTTTGAGAGTCTTGGGGCGAGGTCAATCCTGCATAGCTTCAATCTTCTTAGGATCCACCCTGACATCTGCCTTGCCAACAATATGACCCAAGTAATCGACTTTTGAGGCTTCAAAAGCACATTTAGAGTGTTTGAGGAAAAATTGGTGCTTAGAGAGTATATGAAGAACTCGATCCACATGAGCAAGATGGGTTTTCCAGGTTTTACTATAGATGAGAATATCATCAAAGAAAACTAAGACAAAATGATGGAGAAAAGGATGGAACACATGATTCATGAGGTTTTGGAAAGTGGAGGGATCATTACACAAGCCAAAGGACATGACCAAGAACTCATAGTGGCCCTCATGAGTTCTAAATGTAGTCTTAGGAATTTCTGCCTCTTTCATACGTATATGGTGGTAGCTAGAACGAAGATCAAGTTTAGTAAAGAACTCGGCACCACTTAGTTCATCCAAGAGATCATCAATGATAGGAGTGAGAAATTTGTCTTTGATGGTGAGTTTGTTGAGGGATCGAAAGTTAGGAGACATGCACCAAGAGCCTTCTTTCTTAATTACATTTACCACAGGAGAAGAATAGGGGCTCGTACTAGGACAAATAACTCTTGCGGTGAGCAATTCTTGAACAATTTTCTCAATTTCATTTTTCTGGGCAAAGGGATGACAATAGGGACAAACATTGGGAGGAAGGTTGTCGGGGATGAGGGGAATGGAATGATCATGAACACCATGGGAAGGAGGAAGTCCCTAGGGAGTGGAAAAAATAACTTGATGTTTGGAGAGGATGGATTGGAGATCAGGCGACACATAGGGTGTCTCAGTGGCGTGAATGGAATGGAGTTGTGCAATAATGTCAGAATGACCTTTTTTTAGGATCTTTTCCATGCTATGGGAACTTATGATCTCATGGGAACCTATTGTGATGCCTTGGAACTTATATTGTTGGCCCTCCTGGTTTAATTGCATGGTTAATTCCTTAAAATCCGTGAGAATGGGACCCAAAGGCCTTAGTCATTCGACACCCAACACAATGTCACAACCACCCGTGTCGATAGAAAACATATGAGATTTCACGTGGCACTGACCAATTTGGAGACACACATTTTCACAACACCCCGCACATTTCATGGACCCACCATTAGCAATCATGATTTGAAAGTTGTTGACTGCTTGGATATAACAATTATTTTCTTGGACAATGTGGCGATGAAAAAAATTATGGGTGCTTTCACTGTCAACAAGGATGATGACCTTCTGATGCTTAATGTAACCAATTAGCTTGAGGGTTTGGGGAGCATAGAAGCCAGTGAGAGCATTCAGGGAATTGACAGGTTCAACTTCTAGAGGGTCAGAAGGTGGAGTCATGTCAATGGGTTCATGTGACTCAGCCACAGGGGAATCCTCAACATATTATTCAGAAACATCCTCATAGATGGCCATAAAAAGATTTTGTTCCTTACACTTGTGCCCATGAAAATATTTGTCATCATAATTATAACTAAGGCCCTTGAGGCGTTCAACCATTTATGCCCGGGTCAAATTCTGGATCTTTAATGGAGTGGAAGGAGGAGTGGGAGTGACTGGTTTAGGGCAAGGAATGAAGAATGCTTTTCTAGTTTGAGAAGAGACAATGTGTTGTTATTCATTAGCTCTTTTAGCATCCTCCACCCAACTTTGAGGGTGAACCATGAGGAGGTGGGAACGGATCTCATCCTTGAGGCCACTGATAAACCATTCTCGAAAAAAAACCTTAAACATGCCCTTTGTGCAGAAATCCAATCATTCAAAAGCAACTATAAAGTCTTCCACTATGCCAAATTGTTTCAACTTTGTCAAACGACCTAAATGGTTGGTGTCAGTATCAAAGCATTCATAAAGTTCTACAACAAATTGTGTCCAAGCCACATACCCTTGGCGAGAATTTTTTCTCCATTGCCACCATTGCCAACGTTATGGATCTAGATGGAGAACATTGTACCTTAGTTTTTCCAACTCATCAGTAACGTCATACAAAGAGAAATAGTGTTCCATTTGAGTAACACAACTTGTGGGATATGAGCCATCAAATTTGTTCACCTCCACACGAGGGGGACGCAAGTCCCATGGAAAGTGGTGTGGAGGAAAAGAGGTGAACTGGAAGGATTCATGACCTTCAAGGTTATAAGGTGTGTAAGAAGAGAAAGGATCTGGGATGGGCTTAACTAAGGCAGTCAAAGTGTTCACTGTGTCCTGGCATTACTGACAAGTGGCGGTGAATTGAGTGATGGATGTGGGAAGTGATTCGAGTGGGGCAAGCCAGAAGTTGATGTTACCAATACTGAACATAATGGAAGAAATATCACTCTGGGTTTGGTCATGAGCTTTGTCTAAGGTGGTGAGACATTGTTCCCAATCTTGGCTGTGAGTGTGAGCCATGGGGATCGGACCAAGGGGAAAGTGGGACCAGACATAAATGAGTTACTGGTGATTGGTACTGCTATGATCAGTGCAAAGGGAGGAAGTCAATGGGATAGATGCCCAATAGGGGTGTGGAGTCCACGGGAAAAAAATTTGCGAAAAGTGATAGGTATGACTGCGATCAAGGCAAAGAGAGGAATCCAATGGGATAGGTCTCAAATAATGGTGCCGACGTAATTATACTCCAATCTAAATAATACTGCAATGAAGAATTGGCCAAATGCTTAACAAGAAAAAATGTGTAGGAATTTCGCAGCCATAATGCAATAGGCACAGTTGCACGACAATAGATCTTGTATGTTCTATTTATGTTTTCATCCCAGGGTTAGGGTATTCAAGGTTTCTATAGACAAGGGTTTTCCATGTGCTATAGCTCCCTAATATACGTGTGGGGTCCAACAGTAGTACTCAACCCAATATCTCATGGCACCAACTAAGGAGGCTAGACCGTGCCCTTAGTTGTACTACCTGACTACCCAAGTACTAGAGAGTATATTCCTAAGTGTTGTTCTTGGTGACATTATAGAAGTGAGGCGGTTGATCGGTTGATCTACGGAGGGCTTAAGAATATCTAGGCAAATTCGTATACAAGCGTGGTCTGATGTGCTACCACTCAAAGGGGTACCAACATGGGTTACAAGGGTGGTGAATAATGTGCGCTTAAGTACCACTTGTAGTTCCCGAGTGTATGCTTCCCCGGCCATGAATTTATGCGTTGAACGAAAGATCTTTGTAGCTTTAAGATATCGTAATACGTCTCTACCCTGAAAAAAATAACCCACAATTTTTTGCCAAGGAAAGTGCTATGATACCACTTGCAAGGTACGAGATCTATTATAATAGTCGAAAACATAAATATTGCAGATAATAACAATGAAACAACACAATAGATGAAACCACAACACCAAAATAATACCTTTATTGATAGGAAACAATGTTCACTTTCCTATTCGAGGGGGCAATCTCTAGCAGAGAAACACTCTATTACAATAATTCTCAACACAAAACTTCTCATGCCTTTGACTACTATTTATACTAAATCTATCTACCAAATGAACATTCTAGAGGAAGATCCTCTAAAAGAGGAATCTTCTACCAGGTCTTCTTACATTTGACTTATTCTTCCTCATTAATAGGCCTTATTAATATTGGTTTGTATTACATGGAAAATATATTATTCTATCTATGTGAGGGGTTAGGGAGGTACAGTTGTATGCCCATTTACATTCAATTTTCAACTCCATTATAATTAAAAAAGAAATAAATCATTGTTATATCCCGACACTTATGTTGTCATCCTCTCGCCTTGTCATTGCATCTTGACACTTATGCCGCCATCATCTCACCTTGCCATTGCTTTGACCTCCAATTTCTTCTTTCATTTGTTGATAAAGCTTCATGGCCTCCTTTGGCAACCCATTTGTGGATACTCATGCAATATCTCATTTACACATTCTATCAAACACTTTGTGTGCATCCTCCAAATTGTTGAACTTGGCATATATATCCACAAGATCACTCTCGCTCTCTATGGTCTTACACATTCATTCATCCTAATGGAAATGGTTCTCTTCATGATTCCCTGCATCAAACCACTCTCCTTGGAGCCAAACCACGATTGGAACTTCATGATAGTCTCATGCAACAACTAACCATCGCTCTGATACCAGTTGTTAAGAAATAAAAATGAGAGAGAGATAAAAATATAAATAACATAACAACAACACACATAAATCACACAATATTTATCCTAGAGAAACCTTACGAGAAAAAAACAACCAACAATAGATCTATTATTTCCCTTGGCCAAACCTAGCCAAGCTAATCAATCTCCTGGCCCCGGCTAAGTGAGCCTTCACTACTCAAATCTTGACACATTACAATGGAGTATTACCAACAATGTAAATATTTTCATTACATGTAATCCATGGGCTCAATACCATGATTCACCAATACCATGCACTTGAAACCACCAATATTGACCTAACAACTTTGACTCTTTCACCGTGTCAAGTTTACCCTAACACTCGTTGGTTCCTGGAGTGAAGTGTTGTTGAGAAGTGAGGCTAGCATGGAATCAATCTAGATTAGCAATGAAATAGAGTTTGTGGATGTCAATTGTATGAGAGATGAAAAAAGAACAACAAACATAAAATAAGAGTGGAACAAAGCACTGTTGGAAACCCTGTAGTGTGGACTGCATGTAGAACCTAGTCTTGCATCAGTTTAGAGTAAACTATATGAAAGTTTTCTATTTCAAAATAGAATATTGATACAACTAAACTAGAATGAAGACCCAATGTTGGCTATATCTCTAGGGGGAGGAGACAGTTGAATAATTATAAGAGTCAAGAATCTCGTGAAGGTGCTCCCATGTTGAATTTGATAAAAGAAGAAGTACAAAGTGAAGAGACTTATAAAATGAATTTCAGACAAGAAAATGAATCTTGAAAAGATCAAGGGCCAATAATAATTGAGTATGTAGAAAAAGAGTGTCAAACAAATCCATAAGAACCTATCTTCCCACCCAAAATTGTCAAAGAATGCAACCTCCTTGAAAGAAACCTACAATAAAAAAAAAGTTTATTTCTCAGGTCAAAAATTTCAAATAATTGATTCCATGTCCTAAATCAACTAGAATACAAGTGCCACTAGCCATGGCACATAATTGTACAATTCTACTTACTATATACGAAGGTGACAAAGATCCTAAGAGGCACTAGTTCATTTTGAAACTTATTATGTGGAGTGTTGTAGATGTAATTGAGGAGACAAAGTAGGTGACATGATTTGTGGTAACCTAAGACATAGATCCTTGACATGGTTCATGAATTTCATGAACAACAAAAGAAGAATGAATTATGAAATCAAACAAGATTTCTTATCATTCTTCAAAACACAGGATGCCAAGCACTTGCAAGCCCAAAAAATAAAATGAATAAAACAACCACTGCATGAAATTGTATGAGCTTATGATAAATATTAAAATACCTATTAAGTCAAATTCCATATCCAATAAACAAAGATTTATTAGTGTAGAATTTTGTTGTTGGGATCCTATAAAAGATAAGAGTGCATGTTAGAATGCATTAAGTCAATACATATGAAGAAGCATCGAGGAAAGATCAGCGTATATAGACATATGAATAATGGGCAAACTCATCGAATGACAAAACACTAGAAGAAAATTTAGCAACACTACAAAGGCCATACAAAAGAGTGCACCTATAGTGTACAATTTGCATCTTCAAAGACCATACAAAATAAGACTACACTTTTAAGGTAACAACTTGTGACCCTTCCAAAGATGTAAAAAAATATTGACTGAAATTTTTCATGAAAGTTGTGAAATGGTGACTAATCATGATATAAGAAATTGTCCTTATAACATGAGAAATAAAAAAGAAATGGTGTGTTATTTGTGAGAAAAAAACACACTCAAATTCAAAATGATACCACAATGGAATAAAACAAATAAAGCATCATATCATTTATCATACATAAGCCACCCAAAAAAATCCAACACATAGATCAAACTTGAGATATAGAGGTCGGGATTGAGGAGGCCAACAAGGAGCAGGAGGAGCTCGAGGCAGTTAATATGGATCATATATAAGATATTGCTTTATTTATTATAAAGAAAAATCATGTGAGCTTCACCTTCTCTTGAAAGAGAAAATCGACCTACAATATTGCAACCATTGTGTAGTGGGTGTTTAGTCACATGATGATTGCCCGATTATGTTGAAAACATTGAGGCAAAGGAGGAATGTAAATATTTTGAAGGAAATTCTAAAGCACAAAGCTATGAACTACAAAACATTATATGTTGTCACCAAAATTAGAGATAAACACATGAGACTATGCACTT
>JASDQU010884041.1:28705-39604 GCA_032191745.1 Picea mariana | reverse complement strand
AAGGGGCACGCAATAAGGTGGGGGCCTTATTCCTTAGAGCCCTTAGTCTCCCACAAGTTAACCTGACGGAGTGTTAACTCCAGGGGTTATATATGTCTACCAATTATTCAAGTCGACGAGTGGCACCCTTAGAGCACGTGGTGCATCCTGAAGGGCACGTCGCGCAAAAAAAACACAAGTTGGCGAGTTGCACCCTTGGAGCCCGTGGTGCATCCTGAAGGGCACGTCGCGCAATAGAAACAAACGAGGTGAGTGGCACCCTTGGAGCATGTAGTGCGTCCTGAAGGGCACGTCGCATTGATGATGATGATGAGACAAACCTAGATGACCCTAAGACCTTAACGCCTTAAGAAATTATCAAAACGACTCCCCTAATTAATTGTCGCCCAGTTCAAATCTAAACCTAAATTTAAAACATCTCTAAGATAAAATTTGGATTAGCCTTAAGAAAAGACCCTACATAAATAAACATACGGGCATAAACTAAAACCCTCCTAAGTGTTAGTTAAAGTCTTCTTAAAATTAAAAGGGGTAAAGTGAAGAAAGGGAAAAAAATTAATTAAAACACGTGGTTTTAACTGTAAAAAGGAATAAAAATTTAAAAAACGTGTGAGAGTATAAAAGTAATGAATTTAAAAATATAATGAAAGGATTAACTAGCACATTTATCTTTTTGGTTTTAAAAAAAGAAAGGAAGGAATAAATATTAGAAATAGGGAAACTTGTAATAAAGGAAACCTAATAAAGGAAAGTAGGGGACATAGGGTAAAAAGAAAAAATGAATCAACAATTAAGGACTTTCTAAAATGAACTAAATTTACCAACTTCATTTTAGGGAAAGTTATTAAAAGCATGTAAGGGGATCTAGGAACACCTAGGAGTAATTTTAGGAGCGACTCTAGGTGGGTGAGGGAAAGGAGTCTTTTAATATTTTTAAAGAAAATAATTTCGGAGAAAGTTGGGGGATGAGTGACACTTGTACGATATAGAATTTTTAGGGGATTTTCATTAAAACTTAAATAAATAGTGATTTAGGGAAAGTAGGTGGGTCTCAAATTCTATAAAAGAAGGGGAAGATGAGGAAGAATGGATGAACGGTTAGCATAACGTTACGCTGCCGTATTGTGGCTTGACTGATTGCTTGTGAGGAGTTGGGGATTTTCTCGGCTGTATTAGAGTGGTAGCTCAGCCTTGGAGGCGAGTTGGGAAGCTAGATATACCTTCTAGATTTGTGTGGCCCCTTTGCGGCTCGGGGGGCTAAGGGGGAAGCAAAGTACCCCTAACGATTGGCTGGGAGGTAATGGTGTAGTCTCCACGGTCGACGAGCAGGAGCGGCGCGGAGCAGGAGTGACACGGAGTGCGGGGTCATCATTCAAGGCAGGAAAAAAGGTAAAGTTATGGTCGCTTATTTGGTAGAATAGAAAGCACTAGAACTCATGTAGATCTGATTGTTATTGGAAAAGTGAAATGGCATTGAAATTTTATATAATGTTTGTTGCATCTGCCATTTTCCTTGACGATTCGCATAGAATAATTGTTACAATGCTTTTGAAACCTCCTGACTCTATCCTACGATTGTTGAGTGATGAATTTTATAATTAACTGTGAATTTAACCCTTGTTGGCAACTTGTTTTTGTCTAGTTCATCCACTGATAATGGTTTTAATCTCTGCACTGTTGTTAAAACTTTTCTCGGCGATTTGTTGTGTATTTTTTTATTATTTTATTTTTCTAAATCCATGGTGAAAGGGAGGAGGATACCTTTTCACTACCAACACATTCTCTCGCGTTCCGTTGTGTTTTGTTTTTTTCTCTGAAATCTTGTGTTTATCCCCCCGAATGTTACCCCGCGGATTCGCGCCCGCGAACCCTGCAATCTCTTCTGCGTTTGGGTTCAATTTCTAGCGTTTTTTATAAGTTAAAATCCCTGCGTTTTTATGATGACATTCTCTGCGTTGGTTCAATTTCCTAGCGTAATGATAATTCAATTCCTTGCGCGTTGAGGTGAACCTTCTCTGTGTGTTGGGTTAAATTTCCCCTGCGTTTCCATAGTTCTTTTCTCTGCGTCGTGGTTGTTAAGGGATAGCGTGTTGGTAGGATGTTCATCAGCATTGTGGTCATGATTTTTGTGTATTGGGGATTGGTTACCCACACTGTCTTCACTGAATGTCAGCGTAGTTCTGTGGGTAATTCGCTGAGTGGTCGGGCGAGCCGACCGATGCGTTTTGCAGTTAGAATTACCCCGCATTTGTTGGCATCGCTATTTTTTTTTTTTTTAATAATCACTCTGCTTGTGTTGTATTCCGCTGGGAATGCCTACGGGTTCCCACCAAAAATCTCTGTCTTGTTTTGGTCTTCTTCTTCATCCCCGAGTTATATATGTCTGCTTTGTTTTCTTGTCTCCTTTTTTTTCTGCGTTTCTTGGGGCCACAGATCTCTCCCCGTTTACCCTTATTTACTTACTAGCAGCGAGCTGATAGCTGCGCACAGATGGTGACAGGGCCGCAATCATGGCTGAGCGTGGGTGGCATGACTGTGTGTTGGCTGTGTCCTGGGCAGCTGTGCCAGCTGTGTAATTTAAACCTTGCAATTAAAGTGTATGCCTGGAGGTGCGCTGACGGCATTCCTGGTGATACAAACAATGCATTCATTAATGTATGCGTTCCAAAATGTAAATTAAACCAGGTAGAATTGCAATTTTAACAACGGTTTTATTTCATAACTTGACTCCAATGATAACTTAGACTTGTACCTTGCTTATCCTTTCAATCATTTTAAATTTTTATTTAGCCTTCTAAAAAGATTGACCCATTATGGAACCTTTTTAATTCATGGCCCTGGAAACTTCAATGGCGCCTTAACTTCAATCATTTATTTATATAAAGTACCTCTTTATCTCATTGCCAAAATCTTGAGCAAGCTATTAACTTCACCCTGATCCTTGTAGTTATAAAAGTACTCTATCTTCTCGTTGAAGAAAATTTACTTATGACATCCCTTGCTTGATAGGATGCATGATAACCTCTTCCTTGCCATATTTAAATTTTATGGGCAAAATAAATACTTTAGATATGTGTGAATCTTCACGCTCCTATTGCTTCAGAATCGTTAATGTAGGGGGATGAATATTAAAATCTTGTCATTATAGAATGCCAGTTCTCATTCTATATTTAAATGCTGCAATAGATTATATAATGTTGTATATAATATTAAATATTAATGTTGTAAAGCAAGTTTAATATGGTCATTTTAGAATGTCAGTTTTCATTCTATAATTAAATGTTGTAATCGATTATAGAATATTGTATTTAATATTAAATATTAAATGTTGTAATGCAAATTTAATGTGGTCATGATAGAATGCCAGTTTTCATTTTATAATTAAATGCTGTAATTAATTATAGAAAGTTGTATTTAATATTAAATATTAAATGTTGTAATTAAGATTAAATGTTGCAATTAGAGAATGCCAGTTTTGTATATTTAAAGATAGAGTCATTGATATATTGTTCCTAATCATGTGAGAGTAAGGATCTTGCAACATAAACTAAAGGTTGATGTTCAGATTAGAAATTTATCCATGTAATGTGGTGGGTTACTAAATTGCAAGGTTATTGAATTATTATGTCATGGTATCAGTACCTTGCTGAAGTCTCTTGTCATTACAATATGTGTGGAGTAATTTCAATATAATATATCATTAATTATGTAAGGGCAGGGTTAGTTCATTATAAAATAAAACGAAAGGTTAGTTCTTTGTAAAATAAAACAAGGGTTAGTGTTGATATCATATAAAACGTAATAACATTGTCATTTTATTAAAAAGCTAAGGAATTTTAGTGTTTAACGACTTATAAAATGAAGGGTGCCCTGAACTAAGTACCTTAAACCTTTAAGTTTTAGTAAATGAGGAAAGTTGTTCATTTAAATAATGTTGAACCTAGGGTATTCGTTGTTGGAGTCCTTCTTGTCGTGTGCCTTCCGTAAAGGACGTAGTCGCTCTTCTTGTTTATGTTGTACTTGATAGTAATCAGTTGGTTTCTTGGTCGGTTTGTGTCAGGCGAGATATAGACACCTCTTGTCGCTTAGTATCTATGTCTGTGTATACCTGCTGTATAAAGAATCCAGTGCCGTATCAAGAGTCTCGGGCCCTTTAAAGGCAGGGTTTCGACTCTTGCGACACACCTGAGAGAGATTACTAGTTTATGCCTGAGCAGTCGGCCAGGAGCCTATCTGACCTTCTCTCTCTGCGGAGCAGAGGACTAAGATTAAACGCCCTGCTTTTCTGTGCAGAAATAGTAAACTCTATTGTTGGATTCTTTCATCTGTGACTGTGTTGTACATAACACCCGGTGTCGTTTTCTGCTTACAGTTGCTAGTTGTACGTCTTATGTCTAGGGGCGTTTATTGCTTGTTGTGACTGTGGTATGTCGTATGTCGTCTTGTTGTGTTCGTCTTTCTTGCGTTTTGTTCGTGGTTGGGTTACTAGTTTCTTCCTGAGCAGTCGGCCAGGAGCCTATCTAACCTTCTCTCTCTCCGGAGCAGAGGACTAAGATTAAACGCCTTGCTTTCCTGTGCATAAATAGTAAAATCTTCTGTTATGGATTCTTCCTTATGTCCATGTCGTTTATATGCTTGCAATTACTTGTTGTGCGCCTTGTGTTCTCTTGTTGTGATCATCATGGTTGCGTCTTGTTAGTCGTCGGGTAGCGACATAGATTCAAGTGTGTCTGTTTCTCTTTACGTGCCCGCACACACCTTAAACAAAGAAAAAAAAATTGCACCTACTACAGAGTTGTTGTCGTAATGAGGAGGTCGTTACAATTTTCTTTTATTATACCCAATAACCAAATAAAAAATAGCATATGCAATCCAACTTCTCTTTAACCTCAAATATATTTGATTAATTATAATATATATTATTGTGCACATGCATACACATATCTATGTAACAATAAGTAATCAAGCTTCTCTTTAACCTTAAATATATTTTATTAATTAAATATATTTGATTAATTGTACTATATATTAGTGTGTACATGCATACACATATCTATTTAATAATAAGTAATTAGCCTTCTCTTTAACCCTAAAAATATTTTATTAAGGTTAAAAATATTTTATTAATTATAATATGTATTAATGTACACATGCATGCACATACATATCTATTAATGAAACTTATGACAAAATATAATTTTCTATATAATTCTTAATAAAATTTATTGAATAGATTAATAATCTTAAGTCACAAAATTTCCAAATAACATTAATTAAATATTCAATAAAAATATTATTATTATTACATGAACATTTTTTATTTTTCATTATAACCTCTAAACATACCGTGAAAATAAAAGACAAAGATAGATGGATGGGAGCTTGTTACTCTACACTTCCCATAAAGAATGAGTCATGTCATGAAAAGATAAAGATAGATGGATGAGAGCTTGTTACTCTACACTTCACATAAAGAATGGGTGGAAAGTATCTAATGGTTAATAGTTCATTGTCTAGCGGTTTGGTGCAGGCCTCAAAGCTATAATTTCCCTAAGTAAAAAGTGTGGACGTCAACGTGAAAAATGGCATTGAATTTCTATTCATGTGCAAATTTGCTAACCAATCTTTTAGTTTAGGTGGTATGGTTAACTGCGTAATTTTCCTAAGTAAAGGTAATCAGAAAGTATCTAATTGAGGCTAAAAAGAACAAGTTAGGAAAAAAGCCATGTAAAGGCATTTGATCATAGAGAGTGGAGTGTTATCTTCACATTTTGAAAATATTATGTGCAGGCAAGTGCATTATAGTATGGAAAATTTATCATTACTAATTATTGTACTTGTAAAAATTATAATAAGTTCTCTAAACCTTTATCTTAACATTTTGCAAAGATTATGTGGAGGCCAAGTGCATTATAGTATGGAGGAGTTATCTTTACTAATTACTATACTTATAAAAATTATAAAAATTATCTAAACCTGAAATTCAAAAAGATGGTTTGATCATTTTTATGTGTATCAAATTTGGTATACCTAATTTATAATAACCTGTCACATACGTCTTAGAAAAATTTCTACTTAAAGTCAAATTTTAGGCTTCTTCACTTTATTAGTGGCATGTCCTTGCCTCGTTTTAATTATGAATAAACAAGTTTGAATCATAAATAGGCTATTTATTCTTTCTTAAGTATCATCCTACCAATTAGTAATTAAAACCACCATCATCTAACATTTCATAATTAAAACCATTATTATTAGTGGAGATATTAATGTAATATAACACATTAAAATAATAATAAAAATAAGAAATATTTATAAAAAAATAGCATATATATGGTTTCATGGTGATTTTAAAAATAGATTACTATTATTATTATTATTATATATATACAAATAAAAAAGATGTTATATAAAATAGAATTCATGAGAGCAGAGAGACAGAAATACACACACATAAATAGTTTGTATTCCACTTCATGAATAGAGATACATCACACTTAAATAAGTGCTGTGAGATCCAACTTATTCCACTCTTGGAGGGAGAGGTTGACAGAATATCTCAACATCCTCCAGCTAACCAAATCCAATCCCTGAACTCTAGTAGTGGCATTAATTAGGCATTATCTCTAACACCGTCTGTTAATGCCCACATTACAAAACTTCACAAATTACATAACAAAAAATGTTACAACACTTCGTTGGCATGATCCTTATCAATGCATACACCCACTCTGATGCTTTCAGATTGCGCTCTTTCTCTTCCTCATCTTTGAGGTTTTCTTTCCACTCATTTAAAGTATAAATGTTTCAGATCATCATTCATGCACTTGTATGATTGACAATTTTGACAATCTCGGCTCACTGGGGCTTCCATAAGAAAAGATGTCAATTATTGATGCATTCTATGAACATTCCTTCATCTATCGGATTTCTTCTTTTAGTTATCCGTCAGTATCTAGAAGAGCAGTTTGGATACGGAATGTCCTCAACATTCAAGTATACAAGGTGACTTCTAATCAAAACAGTTGTTCTTGAAACTGGCGATGCCAACTTATATCAAGATACAAGGGTTCTTATTTTACATAAATACTTACATTAAAAACTTTAAGCATTAACACACATAAAAAAAACTTTAAACACACCACCCCTTTCCTTTTTCTAGAATAGTTTGAGAGATGACTCTTGCGGTTCTTCATCACTCTCTAACTTTGATAAGTCATCCAAGTTGGCAATGTTTGCATTTTCTTTGCCATTCAGAAGATCCCTAGCACGAGTTCTACAATTCCAGGCTATATGTCCAATCTTGTGACAACAGAAACATTTTGTTGAACCCTTGGTTCTTCTCCTCTTACCTTTTGAAAATAGTGCAATTTCATGCTAACCACCTATATCAGAGTCTTCAGAATATGTCATTTTTTCTTCAGATAATAATGATGCTACCATTCCTTCCAATGATTGTGAGGGTAATTGACTTAATGTGAATACAACATTGCTATATTTAGAAGATAGATTATTCAATAGAGTTTCTTTAGAATCTTCTGTATCTACTTCCAAACCTGTGTCAGCTAATTGCTTAAAGAGAGACATTAACTCGTTTATATGAGTAGAGAGACGGGTCTCATCATGCATTTAGAGGATAAAAAGTTTCAACTTTAAAGAAAACTTTGCATTAAGTGCCTTTTCCCCAAATAATTTACTTAATTGCTCCCAAATTACTTTAGATGATTTTTTCAAATCAATCAAATGCAATTATGTGTCAAACCAATAATATCTTTAGCCTTTTCTTCCTTCTTTTCCCATTCAACCAGAAGTTTGGGATCACTAGGAGCATGTAACGTCACCATCATTACGACTATAAGCGAAGCAGAAGACAATTTTTTTTTTCAGAGAAGAAGGCGACGACGTCAACAATTTAACCACACCACAGATGGCGAATGGAAGAATGTAGTCCAGGCAATAGGATACTATGACACTGTGCACAGGCACAAGGGAAACTAGGAAAAACATGTGTATTACAACAAGGAGGAATGACTATCCGCCTGATGCAAACAAGACATGCATAAAGGATAAGGGGAAAAATCCCCCTCCCGACACAATGACCTTGACGAACAAGACTAGAACCTCAAGGCGCGCAAACCAAACACATGATGGAATTCCACCCTTGCGCCAAAAGTAACTTAGAACACTTGACGACACCCACACAGAACGCATCAATTCCAGCCAGGTTCTCATTGACGCTATCCAAAAGGGTGCACCATGATCCCCTCCTCAATAATCATGGCATCGTCAGGTGACAGATGCATCATTAACTTTGGCACAACACATCCTATTGGGACCGAGGACTCTAGATAAATCTGACACGCTAGGACGAAACGACTGACAGAGAGATTTACCCATACCCCACTCAACAGGGCAACAGAGGCAATTTGACTACAATCAAGGAAGAACTCAAGCCAATACGCGACTTCGTCAACAACCCAACCATTAATCACATCTAAAATTTGTCAAAGTTGACCATCTAATTTATCATCAGTTACTAATCTAATAGTAAGTCAATTTCAATTAGCCCATAAATTACAATTCTAATTTAACATAAAAATCAACAAGTCTAAATGCAAATAAGTCGATGTATGCCAATCCAATTTTAATCATTATTACCATCCATCTCGGCAATTCTAAATTAATCCAAATCTCAATCTACTAGCCATTAACATTAAATAACAACATTAACTATATTAATGTAGAATGCTACCATTATATCACTTATGAACAAATTAAATCTCAACCTGTCGTCTAGCTATATTGACCGAACTAAGAAGACAAGTTGTCGATAAAATTAAAGGAAACTGTTGGGACAAGACAAGGTCATTAAAGTCGGCGATTTCCAAGCTATTGGTTAGTTGTATTAATAATTTACAGACATCAACTACCACAAACAACACTTACACCGAATCGATCTTAATCCTCCTATTCCATGGGAATTCACCCTCATGGTATTTTCATCTGTGCCTTACTAAAGTGGATGTGAAAACACTTGATGTCTTAGACCCCACAACTAGGTCACTCAAATGAAACATTAAATTTCACTGCAAGGCATGACTGTCGACTTAAAGAATTTCCATGTTGGTTTCATATATTTGGATCTAGAGTGTTAGAAATGGTGTAAGAATTCCCACAGCGGATATGTTTCTTGGACTCAAATTTTCTGAATTCTTTATGATAATTTTGAAACGAATAATCATCGTTTGGCCCACCTAATCAAGCTTAGGTACTAATATATAGTTTAATATTATAACGTTCCTTGATCAAATGTATTTCCATACCCAAGGCATGTAATATACCGTTCTCGAGAATTTTGTAATTGTGGTTTGAAGGAATAAATCCATGCTTACATAATAATAACTCACCCTACTAATTGATTGAATCCAATCATGGATCTAGGTAAATATAACAGATGGTTACTAAAATAAAAATAAAACTAGCCTTCAATCCCCATCCCCATCCCACCAATACATATCCTCCTCTCACGCAGGAACACGAAAACGAAAACGTAGGCACACGAAACGAAAACGCAAGCACTAATAGTGGAATAATACAGTCTTAAAATCTTGTAGCTCAGATCAGTAAATGATGATCGACGCACTGTCGATCGTATTCACAGTAATAGGTCTCATAACAAGCATATAGTTTTTCGATTGCATACAACAATTACAAGTTACAGTCGCGGAGGAATTGGTATTCCATGTCACTGTCTCAGTAAAGGATATTCCATAATGCAGAGGAGTTGGTATTACAGCACGGTCATGGTTACCAAATGCAGTGGAATGGTGTCACGACAAGGTCGCGGTTTGCAAAAGCAACAGTAATTACAACGCAAGAAAAATACATAATTGCTTATCTAAATAAATTGCAATGAAACACATTCAACACAAGAAGAATATAGTCTATGCAATCGATTGATTGTACCAGATCTTACTCACTAATTATAATAAAAAACGTGTTGTAGTGCAAAGAACATTGTCCAGAAATTCAATCCACTCAAAAATGTGAACATAGAAGGCCAAGGCACCTGGAGAATATTGTCATCATTGTTAGAATTTACACCAACGAGTCTACATAGGATTCTTAGGATATGGTCATAGTTGGAGGATTGTTTGTTATTCTAAAACAAAATTTACAATCTTGTAGTCCATAAAAAAAACAGAAATTGGTTGGTTGTAGAAGTCAATAAAATCACAACTGTGACACGGATGCAAAAGTGGAAATTGGAATTATAACACTCTTGGAAGCTGGCGTCTAGCTGCTAGTTGACAGAAGGAATGAGGGTTCAATGCAACAGGTTAAATTTTAAGATGGGTTAATTCCCTCGCGCAAGTTGTCAACAAAACTCAGTCAAGCGAAGGTTGTCAATCAATTGGACATCGCAGAATAACATCCTCTTCATAAATTTAAGGTGCAGAGGTAATAAAAAGGGACGCAACGAAATGGCCATGAAAAAACACACAGGGTTATGCTGCAAGGGAGGTATCCCACACAGAGCTAAATTGACTATCGATACACAATGCATATTTAATTTATCCAAGAATATAAAACAAAGGGTTAAGATTTATCCATCAATACAAACGCAGAGTTATAATTATGGAACTAGGACCGATAACAATGGAAGATTTACTCGACATAAAAAGGCGCAAGACTACATGCTACCTGGAAAATTCAACAAGGGTGGATGACTGGAAAGACCTCCTTTGCTCCTCATCCATGCACAGAAAAGCAACGCATTGAGATCCATAGGTCTATTAACGCCGAAGCGACAACCGTAGATCAGGTTCTTGGCCAACTGCTCAAGCGCGGACTGCTGAGCTAGGCACGAAGGCAAAGATAAAACACAATCATCACAATCAA
>JASDQU010884040.1:0-30034 GCA_032191745.1 Picea mariana | reverse complement strand
ATATATTTCGATCTATGTAAAACTAACAAAAAATCTTATGGTTACAAACATAAATGTATTTCTGTTTTGTGTTAAATATGACAGCTCAGGATGATGCAGAAATCAGGATGGGAGAAAAGCCGCAACAGGGACCCCTTGGAGATCCAAGACAGAAGAGTTATGGAAGTTCACCCACAGAAGTGTTAGAAACACTGAGGAACCTTATTGTTGAATTATAGATTTTTAAAGTGGACAATGAAAAATTGAAAAAAGCACAACAAGAGCAGCAAGAGATAAATGAAGTCCTGCTACGTAGTATAGTGACCAAGAAAAGCCCAAAAGACGATAACCATGAGGAAGAAATCAGCAAAAGGGCTTCCAAGAACTCAGGGCCGGAAACAGAAAAAGGAGATAGTTCGTTGGAAGGAACACCTTCAGCTGAAGAAAAAACTAAATCTGACAGGAAAAGAAAACAAGTAGACCACCTCAAAGGAGAATTTAAAAAGATTAAAACGACTACCTTTGATGGAGAATCCAATATGGGAGAGGAAGATGAAGCATGGTTGTTGGACATCAAAAAATACTTCCAGATCTACAACTATTCCAGCAACATGAAGGTCAGAATGGCCATCTACAATCTGAAAGGGAAGGCCAGCATTTGGTGGCAGGACCTGAAATTGGCCAAGGACCTAAAGGAAAAACAGTTGGAATGGTCTGACTTTAAGAAGTATTTCAAGAAACAATACCTTTCGGAAAGTTACTATGAAAGAAAGACAAAAGAGTTCTACGAGTTACGACTTGGACAGATGACAATGTAGGACCTTATAAATACATTTTTAGAACTGTTAAGGTTCATACCGTACATCTGATAGGATAAATTAAAAATTCAATGTTTTCTAAGCTACCTACCACAGTCCTACAAGGACAGAATTGAATTTGACAACCCCAAATCCTTGAGAAAAGTATTCAGGAAAGCCCGAATGTGCTACGATTAGTACAAACAGCCGGTAGAGTTTCCCAAAGCATGGAAAGATAAGAAACAACAGAAAATGAACCAACAGAAGAAGGGGTACCAACCATCTTCTCATCGGAACACAAAAAAAATTTTTCTGAGAAAGGACTTTCACTCCAACCATCTCAATATGCAAGGTAGTGGTAAACTAGTAAACCTAGGAATAAAGAAGTTTGGAGACAATCCCCGCAAGCCATTAAAGTGTTGGGAATGCGGAGAGCCTCATCTAAGGAGGAACTGTATGCATTTGATTTCAACAAATAGAACTGTTGTTCATAATCTGTAGGAAGCCTCAACAGTGGGAGATGTGGGCAGAAGCCTACATCGGATAAATGTAGCCATAGATGGTCGACAAGCAGACCACTAGTCCTCGGTGGTAGAAATTGAAGGTAAAATCAATGACACTCAAATTTCTATTTTAATTGACCCTGGAGCTACGTTAAGTTATATTACACCTAATGTGGTCGAGTCAAACAAACTTAAGAAACTGAAGCATGCAAAATCATGGCTTGTACAATTAGCGACTAGTACTAAAAGAAAGGTAGTGGAGTTTGTTCTGGATTTTGAGTTTAGCTTAGAAGGTCAAAGTGTAAAGACCGATCTAAACATCCTACCACTAGGATCTTACGATATGATTATTGGGATGGACTGGTTGGAACGACACAAAGCAATATTAAAATTTTATACAAAGATTCTCAACTATAAGGATGATTCTGATACTACCAGGACAGCCCAAGGTATAGCAAAACCGGTATCAGTCAGACAAATTTCAGCAATGCAACTAAAGAAATGTATGAGAAAGGGATGCCAAGTTTATGCCATCCAAGTGACGAATCTAGTAGAAAAGGAGGATAAGCCAAAGTTGGAAGACTTTTCTATCCTACGTGATTTCAGAGACATGTTTGTGGATGAGATACCTGAATTACCCCCTAGAAGGGAAAAAGACTTTTCCATAAACCTGTTACCTGGTCCTGCCCCTATCTCAAGGGCACCTTACCAGATGAGTCTACCCAAACTGAAAGAATTAAAAATACAATTACAAGAATTGTTGGACAAAGAGTACATCAGACCGAGTGTCTCACCTTGGGGAGCACCGGTCCTCTTTGTGAAAAAGAAGGACGATACTCTAAGATTATGTATCTATTATAGACATCTGAACAAAATGACTATTAAGAATAAATACCCCTTACCAGGGATAAATGATCTGTTCGATCAAGTGGGGGGGGGGGAAGCTCTTTTCAAAACTTGATTTACGATCCAGTTATCATCAAGTTCAAATAAAAAACGAGGACATAAAAAAAACAACATTTCGGACAAGAAATATACATTGTGAGTTTGTAGTCATACCGTTCGGACTAACTAATGCCCCAACCATGTTTATGTTTCTAATGAACAGTATTTTCAATGAGTACTTGGACAAGTTCGTGGTAGTATTCATTGACGATATCCTAGTCTATTCAAAGACGGAGGAGGAACATGAGGAACACTTAAGAATAGCACTGCAAACATTAAGGAATCACAAACTGTATGCCAATTTCGACAAGTGTGACTTCTACTAGAAAGAGATACAATATCTTTGACATATAATTTCATCAGAGGGAATTTTCGTGGATCCGGAAAAGACAAAATCCATTAGGGAATGGCCACTACCTAAAGATGTAGTGGATATATGGTCGTTCATGGGAATCACCAGATATTACCACTGGTTTATAGAAGGATTTTCCAAGATAGCCTACCCTATCACATCATTACAAAATAAAGGAGTCAATTTTAACTGGTCAAAGAAATGTCAAGACAACTTCAATAAACTAAAGGATTTATTGACAACGGCTCCCATATTGAAGGTAGCAGACCCAGATAAATACTTCGTTGTATGTGTTGATGCAAGTAAGGAAGGACTAGGTGGTGTCCTAACCCAGGAAGGACACATTATATGCTATGAGTCCCAGAAATTGAAGGAACACAAGCGAAATTATGTCACTCATGACTTACAATTAGCAGCAGTAATACATGCCTTAAAGATGTGGTGACACTACATAATGGGCAGAAGATTCTTATTATTAATGGACAATAGCGAGGTAAAATATCTATTTAACCAACTAGATCTTAACGCAAGGCAAGAAAGGTGGTTAGCCTTCTTGAGGGAATTCGACTTCGAGGTCAGACATATCAAAGGAAAGGAAAATAAGGTAGCAGACACTTTAAGTAGAAGAATCCATGGGTTATTTGAGATGAATGTTAGCAGGGCATAAAGTGATCCGGAAGGAAGAATAAGGATGGCAGGTGTTGATGATGAAAACTATACTAAAATAAAGATAGAAATACCGAACAATACTGTGAACTCAGATCTAAGTATCGATGAGAAGGGAATGTTATGGTTTAAAAACAAACTTTACATACCATATTTAGCAGGGTTGAAAATGACAATCTTGGATGAAGTACATAAAAGCTATATTCTGGCCACCCAGGTTACCAAAAACTAATAGCAACACTGAGGAAACTATTTTATTGGCCTAACATGAAAGGAGAAATAGCAGAATACTTGGCAAGGTGCCAATATTGTCTGCAGGTTAAGGCCGAGCACCATCATCCAGCCACCCTATTACAGCCATTGCCAGTACCAGAAGGGAAATGGGAGACTATATCACTCGACTTTATAATAGGTTTGCCAAAAACTCAGAAACATAATGACTCTATTATGGTTGTTATCAATAAACTCAATAAGTCTGCACACTTTATTCTTGTTAAGTCTACTTTTAAATCTATAAACATTGCTGAAATATTCATGAAAGAAATCTTTAGACTGCATGGTATTCCAAAAATGGTGATTTCAGATAGAGACGTAAAATTCACATCCGCCTTTTGGAAGAAATTGTTTGTAGGGCTCAATACCAACTTGAATTTTAGTACAAGCTGTCATCCACAAATGGATGGACAAACTGAAAGGACAAACCAGATCATGGAGGATATGCTCTGCATGTTTGTAAGATCAAAATCGAATAAGTGGGAAGACTATCTGCACTTGGTAGAATTTGCATACAATAATGGGTACCAAACTTCGGCTATGTTAAGCCCTTTCGAAATACTTTACAGCTGAAAATGTACGACTCCAATTAGTTGGGATAACCCGGCTAATAGACTCATGGTCAGACCCGAAATGCTCCAATAAATGGAGAACATGGCTATAAAGGTACAACAAAACTTGAAAGAAGCACAAGACAGACAGAAGAGCTATGCCGATCAAAAAAGAAGACACCTGGAATTTCAAACAGGAGACCATGTTTATTTAAAAGTCAAAGCCCAAAAAAGCTCGTTGAAGGTAGAGAACTATGCCAAGTTGGCACCCAGGTTTTGTGGGCCCTTCGAGATACTAGCTCGAATTCGACCTGTAGCATACTAACTTGCACTTCCAGCTAATCTAAGAATTCATAATGTATTTCATGTTTCATTGCTGAAAAGTATATTCATGACCCTACTCATATGATTGATTGGAACTTGGTGCAGTTGGAACCCGAAGGCGAGTTCCAGGTGGAACCCCTATGCATTCTGGACTGGAGAGAAATATCACTTTGGAACAGAGCCATCGTTCAAGTAAAGGTGCAATGGAAGCACTTTAGTCCTGAGGAGGTCACTTGGGAATTGGAGGGAGATTTGTGGAAATCTCATCCAATCTTATTCCAGGAAAGGAATGAACATTGAGGACAGTGTTTTATTTAAGGGGGAAAGGATGTGACATCCCCAAAAATAAAGAAATTGAAAAAATAATTTAGAATCTAAAATTGCTGGAAATTTATTTTCGTTTTTAGTAAATTCGGAAATTGGAAAATTTTTGTCATTTATGGAAATTTCAAATTTTGATTTTTATAATTGTAATAAATGATTTGACTGTTGGGAAGAGATCTAATTTGTCCCAACTAGCTACTTGATTATGACACTTGTATGAAAAAGGGAAAAAATAGAATATTTTATATTGATTGCAGGAGGACAAATGGAGCAGCCATGTTGAATTTAGTTGATCATGACTCCATTAGTGGAGAACACATTGGAATCAACTCTGGGCTGATTGTTACAAGTGGAAAATCAGTGATTTGGCCAATAGAAGCCCCTGAAAATTAGGGATTTATAAAGATGTGAAAATTCCCCAAGAGAGGGAAAAAGTCCTAGGCAAACTAACAAAAGAGCATATGTGAGGAGGCAGGACGCTGACAAGTATGCTGGGGAAAGAAGACTACGAAATTTTGTTCTTGTTGTTATGAGCACTGCTGTGTGAGTATGAGGCAAGGGGGATACTGTTGGAATTCAAAGGACATTGTTGGAGAGGAGATTTCAATTCACCCTCATGGACTCATGGTCAAGCTAGGGGGTGAATCAGGAAAGTAGATTGGCTTCCCTGTTCTATGGTTGGGAGGAATGTGGCTGCTCCCTTCGTCTTCCCATAAATTTGGTTCAGATATGTAACTCTATCTTGTTCTAGTCAAATGTTATGTATTGAAATCTATTTACTTCTATGTATGATTTTTTCTGGTTGAATGTTGTGGGAAAGATCTAGCATTTTACTTCATAATTATTGGCTAGAAATAGAGTTTTTATTTAGATGTAATGCTGGGTAATTACGAAGAATCTTGGAATGTACCAAATAGTGAAACGAAATCTGTAATAGTTACAAACCCCATAACAGATTGGATATCAGTTTTCCGTTATCTTCTTGGTTAATTATAACAAGTAAAATGAAATAAGATTGTTGCGTAAGTACTAGAAGCCACGCACACCAATAGTTGTGGAAGATTTTATTTTCCTATGGATGCTTCTAATAAACAATGAGCCACCTCGAATGAGTATACCATTCATAATCCAACAAATATACCCTACAACATTGAAGTACTAGTCGATATACAGATAAACCGGTATAGTTATTTTTATGAACCGATATATATAGATATACAGTGTAATGGACATTCTGCGACAGAGGAGGAATGACGCTAGAGTAAATTGTTCACACCAGAATCCTATAGTACTAAGTAGATAGATAACCTTAGAAGAGGGAAATTTTTATTCCAAGAAAAGGAAAAACTCCTCGGACCCCATTACAGGAAGGCTATATATATACATATATAATTCAAGATAGATATGATAGTAAGTTAGAGATGACCCTGTTAATCAAAAACTTAACTACAGTTAAACCACAAGTTTCTATCGTAATAACCATGTTGTCTATTTCGTGTGAGTAGACCTATAGAGGCTTATTCAATATAGGTAATAGAAACTAAAGGTAAAGATTGCACGATACGTAAGCCCAAACCAGTCCTGTAGAGACTTATTTAAGAATGGTAATAGAAACAGAAGGTAAATAACGCATGATATGTAAACCCAAACGAATAATGATGCCATCGAACTTCTGGTGAATAAACCTATAAGGACTTATACCACAATGATAATAGAAAACAGACGATAAATAGTACATGGTGCGTAAATCCAAACTGATAATTGTAATGTACCTCAAAATTTAGATGTAAAAAAAATAAATTCTTTATTTAATTATTCTTCCTATTGGGTACCTTGAGTTGATACTGTGTCTTTAAAGTTTTAGTCAATCGTCAACCATGATGTACAATAGTCCTTTACCTTTATGACTCTAACTGATTTTATCATATTGTCACCTCTTCCTATTTTGGTACTGAGTTATAGAAGCGATCATAGGTACATAGCTAGGGATACCTTGTTTTTATTTGCAACTTGGTAAAACCCTCCATTTTGTTTCCAAACCCACTTTATGTTTGGGGTATATCTACTTAAATCCAACTAATCCATGAAAAACAATGGTCAACGTCCTTGTATACATATTATTACAATGTCTAAGAGGAAAGATAACACCATTCGGCATACTTATAAAACAAACGCTTTTGGGGTAAAATTGAACAACTAAACTATGCAAAAGGCACAAGCATGAGTGGCTAAACCTTGGGTAGGATATGGTTAAAGTAAAGGTAGTTTGGATTCCACATATAATTGGTGTAACCAGGTGATAAAAGAACTACCCTACATAGGCCATCCGGGTTCCTCGCCATAATTCTCTGAGTAAACACCACCGGTTGGAACCCTCTCATGTTAAAGGCATGTCTACAACATTTATGGTGCATTGAGTTAAGTCCAATCGTTACAGAGTACGACTGGCATGCCCAATGAAATGTTAGCACTTACCATTTGTTCACATGGCCAGGTACGATCCCACTCATCCTCAATTACTCCATATGAAGGTTATCCCATAGTTCTCACCTCATTCCGGTCTTGGCTTGGTGAAGGAAAAAGGAAATCTCCCAACTAAACTCTGTTTTCATTTTCTATGTTAGCAAAGTGGTCATGCTTCTGTGAAATCGGATCCTTTCTCCAATTGGGAGAGCTCTTGGCAGCAGACTCCTTGATGGACCACCCTGTAAGCCGGTAAGTCGACTTGGCTATCATTTTCATTTGTTTTTTTTTTTTCTTTCTATCTCATCGAGTAGTTTTCGGTAACTCCAGTATACAAGCAGAGCCTTGGTAGCATTTCTTGTTTTATATCCATGTTTAAAATAGCAAAAGGAAAACAAATGGGGTGCTCTAGTAGGGTTTCAGGGTTCTCGTAGTTTATCCCCTCTCTGTACTGGATTTCTTGTCGAGCCGAGCCATCTTTCTCTGTGGAAGGTCTTATCCTAATATCTGTTGATATGCGCATCTGAGATATTCTATTTATTTGTTTCTTAATTGAAATTTTTTGTATTGGGTTTGTTTTCCTTCATCGGTTAATACCTAGTTGACAGAGTATGTAACTATATTTCCTATGTGTAATAGACCTCTTGGTACAGCATGGAACTAGACAAAGGTCTTGTGTTTAAAACTTACATTCATTGGTATTATTATGCCGACTATAGGGGTCATCCTATAGTCGAGAGGCGGTTTAATCCTTTCTGTTTAATTTTAAACTGTTATAATGGATTAATGTTACTATTGTTTTATGCTCATTATATGCATGTCATCCATATTTATGATTTTATTTTGGGTTAAAGGCTCATATTCGCCACTAATGATGGGTCCCTTTGTTATGCGAGGGTACCCATCAGGGAGGCACGAGCTCCTCTTCCCTCCTCGGTTTGGGAGGACACGAGTTTTAGCACAAATGGAAAAGGATATACAATCCGCTATCACTGTTAAGTTTTCTTATTTCATTCTATTCTTTTTAAATGGTTGTGTTATTGTTTGTCAAATACATTCCTTATTGTTTCACCTTGTTTTGTGCAGAGTGTACTCACAATGTGGAAGGGGAACACCCTCTTCACTCTTCCAAGAGGTACTCAGGTTCCACTATGAATAACTCTTTGTCTAGGTTATTACTGGCACCGATGATTGACGCTACGACTTGCTCTTAATATTGTGAAGATCTTTCATTTTTCAGTTATGTGTTAATTGTTTTAATGGTACACCCTAATTTTGTATTAAAGACTGGTACATTGATAGTGCACCAAGCTTGCGCTTGATTGGATTCGTGATATCCATACTGCCATTTCTTTAAATGATTAAGAACAATGTATTGGGTTTTTATTTGTTGTGAATATTATGGAAGTAACAGGATTCAGAACTGATGTTTCTATGTTTAACATTCTCTTCTAAATTCTTCCGATAGTTTGGTTTGTCAAACAAAGTTGAATTTCATTTCTTGATTTGTTCTAGTTAATTTCCCAGAATTAATGTTGAATTTTGTTTCTTGATTTATTCTAGTTAATTTCCCAGAATTAATGTTTCATTTCATTTCTTGATTTATTCTAGTTAATTTCCCAGAATTAATGTTGAATTTCATTTCTTGATTTGTTCTAGTTAATTTCCCAGAATTAATTACCCAGTCATCTCAAAATGATTTAACCATGTATAGTAATGAACCTACAATTAGCATAGAAGTACTGTGGTTAAGGGAGGTTCGCTCCCACTGGTACTGTGCACTTGTATTCAAAATCCTCCGAGTTTTGTTGAAGTTTGGGCACTTATTTCTTTTATAAAACAACATGGCAATGGTAGGAATTGAGCCTGAGCCTCGCTTTCCCCACTCGTAATTGTTTTACTTTACTTGTTCATATCATAACCGTAACTTGTCGTGGATTACACATTGCACTGTATATATGCTATGCAATCTATATTTTGACTTATGTTCCTATTCCAGCCATTAATCTAGAATTTGGTCATTCTCACACCATAATTAAATCATTTTTCTCCAGCGACGATACTACTAAACCATACCATAGTATCTATGTTCCAACGCTTCAGTATTGGGTTCTGTGGATTTTGTTGGATTATTTTCCTCCAAGTATGTTTATACACACATATATATATTTATTACCTAAATCTGTTTATAGCTGGTTTTTCCTCAGCGTTAATGTATCATTTATAAAGATTATCCATCATATAATATGTCTGTATTCATATTATACCGATACAGGTCTACATGTATGTCGAATATAATCTCAGTATTTCAGGATATTTTTGCCTATAGTTTGAACTTGTATACTTATTAGTGAATGTTCATTGTATACTAGTTATCTATAGAAATATAAATTCACCATAGGAAATGGTACGCTTGGCTAAAAATTACACCAAACAAGAAAATCAATTTTCCTTTTGTTCAACAGATTTAAAATTAGGAAGGTAGCTATAGACTGTAGTTATCGAGCAACCTTTGTTTTTATTTTGGATGCATGCTAACTTGAAGGATTTCACTATATCCACAAAAAATTCACTCCACAGAGACAGAGATATTGAAATTCGATACAGGAAATAACACACAACAATTATATGATTATTTAAACAGACAACTAGGAACTACTTCACTACAGATTTAACATGTTCAGTGCCATAGATATAAAAGCATTCGTACAGGTAGGGGTTAGAGTAGAATATCTGAACTAAACGCATGTAAAAACAAAGGGAACAACCACGTTCCTCCCAACCATAGAACCGAGAAGCCAAGATCACTTGCACGGTTCACCCCCTAGCATGACCATGAGTCCATGAGGGAAAAATTGGAAACCCCTCTTCCATAATATCCTTTGAACCAGTAGCTTCCCCTTTCCTTACACTCATTCAATGTTCATAACAGGAAGGAAAAATCAATATTTTTCCTCTCCAGCATACTTGGCAACGTCCTGCCTCCTCACATATGCTTATCTAACCCTTTGCCTAGGTCTTTTCCCTCCTTTGGGATTTTAGGGGCTGTCAGTCACCAATTCACTGATTTTCCACTTGTAAAAATCAGCCTAGAGGGAGTTTCAACATGTTCCCCTCTCATGGAGTCATGGTAAGCTAAAATTTAACATGGTTGTCCCCTTTGTCTCCTACAATCAATATAAAATATTATGTTTTTCATACAGGTGTCATAGTCCAATATCTAGTTGGGACAAATCAGAACTTTGCCCAATAGTCAAAATCATTTATTACAATTATAAAATTCGAAATTTGGAATTGCCATAAATGGCAAAAATTTTCCAATTTTGATTTTCTTAAAAACGAAAATAAATTTCCAGCAATTTAAATTGTAATTTTTTTTTTTTTCTTTTTTTTTTGGGGGGGGTTGTCACATCCTTTCCCCCTTAAATAAACACTATCCTTAGTGTTCGTTCCTTTCCTGGAATAGGATTGGATGAGATTTCTACAAATCTCCTTCCAACTCCCAAGTGGCCTCCTCAAGGCTAAAGTGCTTCCATTGCACCTTTACCTGAGCGACGACTCTGTTCCGAAGTGTTATTTCTCTATGGTCCAGAATGTGTAGGGGTTCCACCTAGAAATCGCCTTAGGGTTCCACCTGTACCAAGTTCGAATCAATCATATGAGTAGGGTCATGAATATATTTTTTCAGCAATGAAACATGAAATACATTATGAATTCTTAGATTAGCTGGAAGTGCAAGTTGGTATGCTATGGGTCCAAATTGACCTAGTATCTTGAAGGGCCCACTAAACCTGGGTGCCAACTTGGCACAGTACCCTAACTTCAACGAGCTTTTTCGGGCCTTGACATTCAAATAAGCATGGTCTTCTGCTTGAAATTCCAAGTGCCTTCTTTTCTTGTCTTCATAACTCTTTTGTATATCCTGTGCTTCTTTCAAGTTCTATTGTACCTTTCTAACCATGTTCTCCATTTCTTGGAGTATTTTGGGTCTGACCATGGGTCTGTCAGCCGGGTTATCCCAACTAATTGGTGTCGTACATTTTCTATCATATATCATTTTGAAAGGGCTTAACTTAGTCGAAGTTTGGTACCCATTGTTATATGAAAATTCTACCAAGTGAAGATAGTCTTCCCACTTGTTTGGTTTTGTTCTTACATACATGCAGAGCATATTCTCCATGATCTGGTTTGTCGTGTCAGTCTGTCCATCCGTTTGTGGATGATAACTTGTACTGAAATTCAAGCTGGTATTTATCCCTGCAAACAATTCCTTCCAAAAGGCGGATGTGAATTTTACGTCTCTATCTGAAATCACCATTTTAGGAATACCATGCTGTCTAAATATTTATTTCATGAATATTTCAGCAATGTTTATAGCTTTAAAAGTATACTTTACAAGAATAAAGTGTGTAGACTTACTGAGTTTATCGATTACAACCATGATAGAGTCATTCTGTTTCTGAGTTTTAGGAAAACCTGTTATAAAGTCGAGTGATATAGTCTCCCATTTCCATTCTGGTACTGGCAATGGTTGTAATAGGCCGGCTGGATGCTGGTGCTTAGCCTTAACCTACTGAAAATATTGTCACCTCACTAAATATTCTGTCGTTTCGCCCTTCATACTAGGCAAATAAAATATTTTTCTAAGTGTTGTTATCGTTTTTTGGTAACCTGGGTGGCTAGAATATGGTTTCTTATGCAGTTCATCCAAGATTGTTAATTCTAACCCTGCTGAATCTGGTATGTAAAGTCTATTTTTAAATCATAGCAGTCCCTTCTCGTCAATACTTAGATCTAGTTTATCTGATTTTGTGGTGTTCTTTAGTAATTCTACCATTATTTTAGTATAGTTTTCATCATCAATACCTGCCACCTTTATTCTTTCTTCTAGATCACTTTCTGCCCTGCTAGTATTCATCTCAAATAACCCATGGATTCTTCTACTTAAAGCATCTGGTACTTTATTTTCCTTGCCCTTGATATATTTGACCTCAAAGTCAAATTATCTCAAGAAGGCTAACCACCTTGTCTGCCTTGCATTAAGATCTAGTTGGTTAAACAAATATTTCACCCCACTATTGTCCATTAATAATAGGAATATTCTGCCCATTAGGTAGTGTCTCCACATCTTTAGAGAGTGTATTACTATTGCCAACTCTAAGTCATGAGTGATGTAATTACGCTTGTGTTCTTTTAATTTTCGAGACTCATAAAAGATGGCATGTCCTTCCTGAGTTAGGACACCACCTAGTCCTTCTTTACTTGCATCAACACATACGGTGAAGTCTTTATCTAGGTCCTCTACTTTCAATATGGGTGTCATTGTCAATAATTCCTTGAGTTTGTTGAAGTTTTCTTGACACTTCTCTGACCAATTAAACCCGGTTCCTTTCTTTTGTAACAATGTGATAGGGTAGGCTATCTTGGAAAACCCTTCTATAAACCGTCGGTAATATCTGGTGATTCCCATGAATGAACATATATCCACTACATCCTTAGGTACCAACCATTCCATAATGGATTTCATCTTTTCTGGGTCTACGACAATGCCCTCTGCTGAAATTACATGTCCCAAATATTGTATTTTTTTCTGATAGAAGTTACACTTGTCGAAATTAGTGTACAGTTTGTGCCCCCTTAACGTTTGCATCATGGTTCTTAAGTGTTCCTCATGTTCCTCCTCCATCTTTGAATATACTAGGATATCGTCGATGAATACTACCACGAACTTGTCCATGTACTCACTGAAAATATTGTTCATTAGGCACATAAACGTGGCTGGGGCATTAGTGAGTCCAAAAGGTATGACTACAAACTTGTAATGTCCATATCTTGTCTGAAATGTTGTTTTGTTTATGTCCTCATCTTTTATCCAAACTTGATGATAATTGGATCGTAAATCCAATTTTGAAAAGATCTTGGCCCCCCCCACTTGATCGACCAGATCATTTATCCTTGGTAAGGGGTATTTATTCTTAATAGTCCTTTTTTTCAGTTGTCTGTAATCGATACATAATCTTAGAGTATCGTCCTTCTTTTTCACAAAGAGGACTGGTGCTCCCCAAGGTGAGACACTCAATTTGATATACTCTTTGTCCAACAACTCCTATAATTGTATTTTTAATTCTGTTAGTTCTGGTAGACTCATCTAATAAGGCACCTTTGAGATAGGAGTGAAACTAGGTAACAGGTCTATGGAGAAGTCTATTTCCCTTCCAGCGGGTAATTCTGGTATCTCATCCACAAACGTGTCTCTTAAATCATGTAGGAAAACAAATTCTTCCAACTTTGGATTATCCTCATTTACTGCTAGATTCGTTACTTGGATGGCATACACTTGACATCCCTTTCTTATACATTTCTTTAATTGCATCACTGAAATTTGTTTGACTGATATCGGTTTCAATATACCTTGGGTTGTCCTGGTAGTGTCAGAATCATCCTTATAGCTAAGCATATTTGTATAGCAATTTAATATTTCTTTGTGTCATTCCAAACAGTCCATCCCAATAGTCATATCGTAAGATCCTAGTAGTAGGATGTTCAAATCAGTATTTATACTATGATTGTCTAAGCTGAACTCAAAATCCAGAGAAAACTCCACTACCTTTCTTTTAGTACCAGTCGCTAATTGTACAAGCCATGATTTCGCGTACTTTAGTTTTCTTAAGTTTGTTTGACTCAGCCACACTAGGTGTAATATAACTTAACATAGCTCCAAGTTCAATTAAAATAGAAATTTGAGTGTCATTGATTTTACCTTCGATTTATACCACCGAGGAATAGTGGTCATCTTGTCGACCATCTATGGCTACATTTATTCGATGTAGGCTCCTACCCACATCTCCCACTATCGAGGCTTCCTGCAGATTATGAACAACAGTTCTATTTGTTGAACTCAAACATGGATAGTTCCTCCTTAGATGAGGCTCTCCACATTCCCAACACTTTAATGGCTCACGGGGGTTGTCTCCAAACTTCTTCATTCCTAGGTTTACTGGTTTACCACTGCCTTGCATATTCGGATGGTTGGAGTGAAAGTCCTTTCTCAGAAAATTTTTTGTTGTATTCTAATGAGGAGTTGGCTGGTACCCCTTCTTCTGCTGGTTCATTCACTCTTGTTTCTTATCCTTCCATGCTTTGGGAAACTCTGCCCGCTGTTTGTACTAATCGTAGTACAGTCGAGATTTCCTGAATACTTCGCTCAAGGATTTGGAGTTGTCAAATTCAATTCTGTCCTTGTAGGACTGTGGTAGGTATCTTAGAAAACGCTGAATTTTTACTTTATCCTCTCGGATGTACAGTACAAACCTTAACAGTTCTAAAAACTTATTTATGAGGTCCTCCATTGTCGTTTGTCCAAGTCATAACTCGTAGAATTCTTTTGTCTTTCTTTCATAGTAAATTTCCGAAAGGTATTGTTTCTTGAAATACTTCTTAAAGTTAGACCATTCCAACTATTTTTCCTTTAGGACCTTGGCCAATTTCAGGTCCTACCACCAAATGTTGGCCTTCCCTTTCATATTGTATATGGCCATTTTGACCTTCATGTTGTTGGAATAGTTGTAGATCTGGAAGTATTTTTTGATGTCCAACAGCCATGCTTCAGCTTCCTCTCCTGTCTTGGATTCTCCATCAAAGGTAGCTAGTTTAATCTTTTTAAATTCTCCTTCGAGGTGGTCTACTTGTTTTCTTTTCTGTCAGATTTAGTTTTTCCTTCAGCTAAAGGTGTTCCTTCCGACGAACTATCTCCCTTTTTTGTTTCCAGCCCGGAGTTCTTGGAAGCCCTTTTTTTGACTTCTTCCTCGTGGTTATTGTCTTTTGGGATTTTCTTGGTCACTATACTACGTAGCAGGACTTCATTTATCTCTTGTTGTTCCTGTTGTGTTTTTTTCAATTTTTCATTGTCTGCTTTGAAAATCTGTAATTCAACAATAAGGTTTCTCATTGTTTCTAACACTTCCATGGGTGAAATTGTGACACTGTTTTGTCTTGGACCTCTAGGGGGTCCCTGCTGCAAGTTTTCTCCCATCCTGATCTCTGCATTGTTCTGAGCTTCCATAATTAACAAAACAGATATAACTTTCTATTTGTAACCATCAAATTTTTGTTAGTTTTACATAAATCGAAATATGTCTGTACTAAACAGCTAGTGTGGCCCTATTCAAGTCCAGTGTTGTCTCCTTTTTTCTCTGATACCATATGTAATGTACCTCAAAATTTTCATGTAATTTTTTTTTCTTTATTTAATTATTCTTCCTATTGGGTACCTTGAGTTGATACTATGTCTTTAAAGTTTCAGTCAATCATCAACCATGATGTACAACAGTCCTTTGCCTTTACGACTCTAACCGATTTTATCATATTGTCACCTCTTCCTATTTCGGTACTGAGTTATAGAAGCAATCATAGGTACATAGCTAGGGATACCTTGTTTTTATTTGCAACTTGGTAAAACCCTCTGTTTCGTTTGCAAACCCACTTTATGTTTGGGGTATAACTACTTAAATCCAACTAATCCATAAAAAACAATGGTCAATGTCCTTGTATACATATTATTACAAGGTCTAAGAGGAAAGATAACACCATTCGGCATACTTATAAAACAAACCCTTTTTGGGTAAAATCGAACAACTAAACTATGCAAAAGGCACAAGCGCGAGTGGCTAAACCTTGGGTAGGATATGGTTAAAGTAAAGGTAGCTGGGACTCCATGTATAACTGGTGTAACCAGGTGATAAAATAACTACCCTGCGTAGGCCATTCGGGTTCCTCACCATAATTCTCTGAGAAAACACCACCGATTGGAACCCTCTCGTCTTAAAGGCATGTCTGCAACATTTATGGCACACTGAGTTAAGTCCAATCGTTACAAAGTTTGACCAGCGTGCCCACTGAAATGTCAGCACTTACCATTTGTTGACATGGCCAGGTACGATCCCACTCATCCTCCATTACTTCATATGAAGTCTATCCCATAGTTCTCACTTCATTCCGGTCTTGGCTTGGTGAAGGAAAAAGGAAATCTCCCGAATAAATTCTATTTTCGTTTTCTGTCTTAGCAATGTGGTCATGCTTCTATGAAATCGGATCCTTGCTCCAAGTGGGAGAGCTCTTGGTAGCAGACTGCTCGACGGACCACCCTGTAAGCCGGTAAGTCGACCTGGCTGTCATTTGCATTAGATTTCTTTTTTTTCTGTCTCATCAAGTAGTTTTCAGTAACTCCAGTATACAAGCAGAGCCTTGGTATCATTTCTTGTTTTATATCGGTGTTAAAAATAACAAAAGGAAAAAAAGAAGGGTGCTCTAGTAGGGTTTTAGGGTTCTCGTAGTTTATCCCCTCTCTGTACTAGGTTTCTTTTCGAGCCGAGCCATCTTCCTCCGTGGAAGGTCTTATCCCAATGTTTGTTGATATGCGCATCCAAGATATTCTATTTATTTGTTTCTTAACTGAAATTTTCGTATTGGGCTTGTTTTCCTTCGTCGGTTAATACCTAGTTGACAGACTATGTAACTGGATTTCCTGTGTGTAATAGACCTCTCGGTACAGTGTGGAACTAGACAAAGGTCCTATGTTTAAACCTTACATTCACTGGTATTATTATGCCGACTATAGGGGTCATCCTATAGTCCAGAGGTGGTTTTATCCTTTCTGTTTAATTTTAAATTGTTATAATGGATTAATGTTACTATTGTTTTACGCTCATTATATGCATGTTATCCCTGTTTATGATTTTACTTTGGGTTAAAGGCTGGAATTCGTCACTAATGATGGCCCCCTTTGTTATGTGAGGTTACCCATTAGGGAGGCACGAGATCCTCTTCCCTCCTCGGTCTGGGAGCACATGGGTTTTAGCGCAAATGGTGAAGGATATACAATCCGCTATCACAGTTAAGTTTTCTTATTTCATTTTTTTCTTTTTAAATGGTTGTGTTATTGTTTTTCGGATACATTCCTTATTGTTTTACCTTGTTTCATGTAGAGTATACTCACGTCGTGGAAGGGGAATTCCCTTTTCACTCTTCCAAGAGGTACTCGGGTTCCACTACAAATAACCCTCTATCTAGGTTATTATTGGCACCGATGATCGAGGCTACGACTCATTCTTAATATTGTGAAGATCTTTTGTTTTTCAATTATGTGTTAGTTGTTTTAAGGGTACACCCTAATTTTGTATTAATGATTGGTACATTCATAGTGCGCCAAGCTTGCGCTTGATTGGATTCATGATATCCATACCGCCATTTCTTTAAATGATTAAGAACAATGTATTCGGTTTTTATTTGCTATGGATATTATGGAAGTAACAGGATTCAGAACTGATGTTTCTATGTTTAACATTCTCTTCTAAATTCTTCCGAAATTTCGGTTTGTCAAACATAGTTGAATTTCGTTTCTTGATTTGTTCTAGTTAATTTCCTAGAATTAACATTGAATTCCATTTCTTGATTTATTCTAGTTAATTTCCCAGAATTAATGTTGAATTTCATTTCTTGATTTATTCTAGTTAATTTCCTAGAAATAATGTTGAATTTCGTTTCTTGATTTGTTCTAGTTAATTTCCCATAATTAATTACACAGTCATCTCAAAATGATTTAAACATGTATAGTAATGAACCTATATTTAGCATAGAAGTACTGTGGTTAAGGGAGGTTCGCTCCCACTAGTACTGTGCGCTTGTATTCAAAATCCTCCGAGTTTTGTTGAAGTTTGGGCACTTATTTCTGTTATACAACAACATGGAAATGGTAGGAATTGAGCTTGAGCCTCGCTTTCCCCACTCGTAACTGTTTTACTTTACTCGTTCATATCATAACCCTAACTTGTCGTGGATTACACATTGCACTGTATATACACTATGTAATCTATATTTTGACTTTTGTTCCTATTCCAGCCATTAATCTAGCATTTGGTCAATCTCACACCAGAATTAAATTGTTTTGCTCCAGCGCCGATACTACTAAACCATACCATAGTATCTATGTTCCAACGCTTTGGTATTGGCTTTTGTGGATTTTGCTAGATTATTTTCCTGCAAGTATGTTTATACACACACATATATATATTACCTGAATCTATTTATAGTTGGTTTTGCCTCAGCGTTAATGTATCATTTATAAAGATTATCCATCATATAATATGTCTTTGTTCATATTATACCTATACAGGTCTACATGTATGTTGAATATAATCTCAGTATTGCAGGATATTTTTGCCTATAGTTTGAACTTGTATACTTATTAGTGAAGGTTCATTGTATACTAGTTATCTACAGAAACATCATTTCGGCATAGGGAATGGTATGCTCGGCTACAAATTAGACCAAACAAGCAAATCAATTTTCCTTTTGTTCAACAGATTTAAAATTAGGAAGGTAGTTGTAGACTGTAGTTATCGAACAACCTTTGTTTATATTTTGGATGCATGCTAACTTGAAGGATTTCATGGTATCCATAACCAATTCACTCCACAGAGACAGAGATATTGAAATTTGGTACAGGAAATAACACACAACAATTATATTATTATTTAAATAGACAACTAGGAACTACTTCACTACAAATTTAACATGTTCAGTGCCATAGATATAAAAGCATTTGTACAGGTAGGGGTTAGAGTAGCATATCTGAACTAAACTCGTGGAAAAACAAAGGGAACATCCACGTTCCTCCCAACCATAGAACCGAGCAGCCAAGATCACTTGCATGGTTCACCCCCTAGCCTGACTGTGTGTCCATGAGGGAAAACTTGGAAACCCCTCTTCCACAATATCCTTTGAACCAGTAGGTTCCCCTTGCCTTACACTCATTTAGTGTTCATAATAGAAAGGAAGAATCAATAGTTCTCCTCTCCAACATACTTTGCATCATCCTGCCTCCTCAAATATGCTTATATATCCCTTTGCCTAGGTCTTTTCCCTCCTTTGGGAATTTTCATAGCTTTCTAAATCCGTGATTTTCTGGGGCCGCCAGTGGCCAATTCAATGATTTTCCACTTGTAAAAATCAGCCTAGAGGTAGTTCCAACATGTTCCCCTATCATGGAGTCATGGTCAGCTAAAATTTAACATGGTTGTCCCCTTTGTCTCCTGCAATCAATATAAAATATTCTATTTTTCATACAAGTGTCATAGTCCAATATCTAGTTGGGACAAATCAGAACTCTACCCAGCAGTCAAAATCATTTGTTACAATTATAAAATTCAAAATTTGGAATCACCATAAATGGCAAAAATTTTCCAATTTTGATTTTCCTAGAAACAGAAATAAATTTCCAACAATTTAAATTCTAAAAATATTTTTATTTTCTTTAGTTTTTTTGGGGGGGATGTCACAATAATGAAGCTATCTATTTCACTGGTAAGAAGACTATTAAGGTTTATTCAACAATGATAAATTAAACAAAAGGTAAATATCTTGTGATGCATAAGCCCAAAACTAATTTTTACATCAAATTGGGCATAAACGAAATCTGGGAATCATCGCCCATTTTTATTTCTAGGAAAGAACAACACCGTTAGGTGTATCACTATGCATGGCCAAATCATTTTAGGAAAAGAACTGTACATCCAATAATAAGATTTAATTCTGGAAACAAAAATAACTAGAATAACGAGGAAGGAAATTCTAATCTATAGTACCAAAACCATCCTCGAATTATATAGAGGAGAGTACTTCAGAATCCCAAATCCAAAACAAATTTAACACACATTATATAATGACCATTGTACTTAACAAAATGACTGTCTAGTTATCAAAGTCAAGCCAGGCGCAAGCTGTGCGGTGGTTCTGTATAACAGACTTATTTTATGCAATTCAGGGCGTACCCCCGTATCAACTACCACAGAACTTGGAATTAAATTCTCAGACATTAGGAATGGAACAGAGACTAGACCAGCAGGGTTTGAAATCTCGAAATAACTTAGATACTGTGTAGGAACCCAAAGACCTTTTGATGGAGTGAGGAGGGCATCCCCATGCTTCGGCATGCCCGCACCTGCACAAAATAACAAGAAGCATTAAAACATAACCAAACAGGATAATATGTTTAAGTTACAGAACATAAAGTAACTGGAAAGGGGGCTGTTGAATACTTAACTGAAGCAGAGGATTTATGCCTTTTTCCATCGTGCTACACCACCCGGACCGAAAAGGGAAGAGGAGTTCATGCCTCCTTGATGGGTACCCTGGCACATCAAGGGGCCCATCATTAATAATAGATACCAATGCATAATCCAAAAGGTTATTACAGGAATAACAAAAGGAATAAAAGGCGTATAAACAAGCATGGTAAATATAAAAACCTTTGAAACATTCAACATAAACAGAAGAAATTAAATGCTTTTGGCCATTGGAAAAACTTCGCTTCTAATCAATGATACTAGCGAACACTATAGTCAAACACATAAGATCATTGATGCACCAAAGGACTATCCAACGGAGGAAACTAGGAACAATAACAAGGGTTTAACCAAATAAACTTTTGAGTACATTTTCATAGCAGATGTTGTGATATGAGTAATGGCTCGGTCCCAACAGGATGAATGGTGCAGTAACAGGGGAAAACTAGGATAGGGACCAAACCCTTACCAAGAGAACCCGAATCCTTTCTACCACAGTACCCTAGAAGTAAGACGAGGATACTATCAAAGAACAGAGGTGTGCACAGACCTACATACGAGGCAGAATGATTTTAACGCGTAAATAAAAGAGTAGCCGAAGGTAAACTTACCACATAGAACTGCTATCAAGAAGTGCCACCTAGAATCTCCAAGCAGCTAGCACAGGAACTTGAACCGTGAACTTTTGGCGATGATGTTTAATCCAAACAAAGGAATGGTCTACAATGTCTCCCCTCCTTCACAAAAACCTTAACCAGGGTGTGAATGAAAATGGTCTGAGATGGTGCTTCCTCTTCAACCCAATCCAAAACCTGAATGAGAGTGAAGGGTATAGGAGTAACCTCCTAATGTAGCAAAGGGGAGGAGGTTTCATACTTAGACCATGTGATCATAGGGGAGGTGTCAACATCTCCTTAGGTCATGCCAGTGGAGCTCTGTATCGAGTAGACATATTTCCTGGGTGCTTTAAATGTGCAGACAGGCCTTTAAGGCATAAGACTTTCCACCTATATCGGTTGCTAAGAGCATTGATGGTGAGCCAACAGGATGGATTTCTCACTACACCGTTATATGTCGAATCCAACTACCTTGCATTAAACACCCGAGGCTGTTAGCCTTATCGTTACTTAATGAGTGATATGTAATACGATCATAACCATAACCTCCAAAAGGATTAAACCTCTACGCACTTTAGTTTCAAGGTGCAAATTTAATGGGTGAGGTTAAACCACTATACCTTTGTTTTCCGTATAGGGTTAATTTATCCTTGTATATTTTATAATATTACATACATCTATCAGATTGAACTTCTTAAGTCCTGACACCTCTAACCTCGCAATGTATGATAGAGACTCTAAGTAGTTACTTCTACATGTCTTAAAGTGGCTTAGAAAATAAGACAATGGATAGTATTAGATTGCTATGAGACGAATGGTCCCTAGTAATGGACTTGTTGTCCGTATACAACACTTTACTGAAAAAGGAAGCGACGACTTTATGTTAAATAGGATAGACGAGCGAAAGGCAATAAGATTGACGTACCTTAGGATAGACAAGTGACTGAAAAGCCTCAAGGACACAAAACCAACTCAATGTCCTCAAATAATAATAAAAAAAATTATGTAAATTTTGAGTTACATTACACAGAAGAAGAACACTTAAAGCATTTAGTTATTGCCATGATCACCATAGAAAAAAAGTTTTTCTATTTGTAACAGTAAATGTTTTGTTAGTTTTTTCATTAAACACTATTTCATGTGTTAAGAAAACATTTTTGGCCCTGTTTAAGGTCCAAGTGTTGTAACCTTTTATCTAATACCATATGTAATGTTCCCCAAATTTACCAAATAAAAAAAATTAATTCTTTAGGGACATTAAAACTCTTTCTCTTCGAACAAATCATCTCGAAAGTCCTACTATTATTATATGTAGGTAGTTGTCAACACTATTAACTTTTTCAAGGTTTATGTTTCCATTTATTGACACAATTAACTACCATTATAACATATTTTATCTCTAAGTTATTTCCTACTGCACAGTAATCATATGCATAAACTTCCAGGGTAACTTCGTTATTTCCCACCCTTTCAGTTTACTAACTTATCAATTATAAGCATAAAGGTTAGTAAATCCCCACTAACATTAAGATCCTTTCCATGTATCTATACATATATGTATACGTATTAACGTTAGATTACAGAGGAATAACCCAACTCAAATTAGAGAAAACTTTATGCATAGACAATATCCCTGTCATACAGGTCTAAACGAATTTGAGATTAAAGCATAGATTGCACACTTAATATAAGGTTCAATGCATCTATCGCAGACTTAAAAATAAAGGGTGACTTTATAATATCTAATAAAGTAATACACATGCCCTTTCTCCAAAGGTGCAGGTTATAAGTCACCTGCGAGCCCCCTCCTGAACTTTGTTCAAAACAACGCATGACAAGAGTTAGATCTTCTCTGAATACACCCTTCCCTTACGTGACCACGGTTGTGACCACTTGCCTAGCCAAAAGGAGTTTCACAATTTTGTGTATCGAGACATTGTGTGTGAGTCTCCCCAACTCTTCCGACCTCATAAATATCGATAGGGGTCGAGGGATTGCTAGATACATTCCTTAACTTCCATCGATTTTATCTCCAGCCAAACCCTGGGGTTTACTTACGAGTGCGTTGAGATTTCATGTTTTGGGAACTCCTTATTTCAACTATCTCAGATCAACGATCCTGATTTCACTGTGATATGACCACCTAGATACCTCTCTCGTGAATCAAAATTTTGTGTATCGAGACTTTGGAACAAATCCCTCCTTTGCACTTCTGATTCCCAATTTCTCGATATTTCAGAGTGCCAAATCAATGGCTCACACTCCTTCATATCTCACGACTATGATCTCTCCTGAGATTTTGAATGTCAAAAGACTCTTTACCTTAACCTTCTTGCAAATTTTCCCCGAGGTGTAGGACATTCGATGACAGAGTGTGATGTTAAGGCACTTCGTGATGTTAAAGTCATCGGTTCAAAACCTGCGGGGAAAAAAAATCTAGCCATGTTAATGGTTGGTGTGGCTCAATCCAAGTGCGATACCTAGGTGATTTTGATAGCTTAGATGCCCCTGAGTCGCAGTTTATTATCCACAGGTTAGTCCCACATGTCACAGACAAACTAACAAACAAACAAAAAAACGTTTTGCAACTCCACTAGATCTAATGACCCAGACCTTTCCTTGATCCAACGATTTAGATCAAAATCGTGAACTCAGGTTTCGAGAGTTCCCATAACTCTTACCTCTAGTTTCCTTAATTGTGAATTCATGATAAATCTACATCTACAGTCCACGATCATCCTCTGATCGACGACTCAGATCAAATCGTGAAATCGGGTTTCGCGATTTTCCAGAACTCATACCTTTGGTTGTCTGAGTTGTGAAATCCCGATAAGACTAGATATATAACCCACGATCTTCCTTTGATCAATGACTCAGATCAAATCACGAACTCGAGTTTCACAAGTTTCCAAAACTCTTTTATTTGGTTGTTCGAGTTCCAAACTCCCTATAAGGCTAGATCTATGGCCCACGATCTTCCTCCGATCGATGACTCAGATCAAATCACGAACTCCAGTTTCGCGAGTTTCCAAAACTCTTGTATTTGGTTGTCCAATTTGTGAAATCCCAATAATACTAGATCTACGGCCCATGATATTCCTCTGATCGACGGCTGCGATCAAGTCACAAAGTCAGATCTAGTGAAATATGTAGTTAAATCCAATCGACATTAAAGTTACAGTTTTATTAAGGGATGAGGTCCATTCAAGAAATTATTCTATCTTCAAGTTTTAAATTCCGTTGAACTCGATCTTACCACCAATTAAATTTCTCAGTTTCTTTGGAGGACTTTAACCTTCGCAGTATCCGGATCTAGGATAGTGTCTTGCGCAAAAAGGTACTCTGGTTCTAACTTGCATCGTTAATAAACATAAACCCAGATTATGTTGAAAATGATATGGATCTACCCTAGAACACTATTATCGTGGCATTTTTTATACCAGGCTCCTATAAACCACTGGTTAAATTCATCTTTAATCCTTAAAGAAAATGATAGAGGGGAAACCCCTACTGGAAATGATTTCCCTAACTAATAGTTATGATCTCAAGTGTTATGTAGAGTTTGAAGACTCGTTTAAATATTGGACCAACTCTGCAATAGGTAGCATGTTTAAGTAGTTAAATACCTAGACATTTGATCTTGAGTTTATCAAAATAAGAGAATTGTAACCTTTTACTCTATTTAATGTAGTCAACTTAAAAGGAAATAGTCGAGTAATAGCTTGATGTGTAATAGATGTTCAGGTAGTTCGGTAAATCTGTATAGGTAATAACACACACACACACACACACACATATATTTCAATTATGATATCCACTCAAAATTTCATTTGGAAATTGTACAATTTATACATCCTCAATATCAACTATATATCAATTTGATAATTGTTCTCTATTGAAGAACATATATTATAACACAGGAATAGGAAAACTTTCACACTTTCGTCTAATACACATAGCAGTTTTCTTATCTCTACTCAGGAAAACTTCCATACATTTATCAACAGTTAGCACATACAACAGTCTTTATTGGCTCTACTCAATGCATAAATACAACTGTAAAGGCGTATTCAATAATTCATTTCCTTCTACCCAACAAGTGGATGTATTCTGTCTATTATTCATCAATAGAATATTTAACCAGAACTCAGTAAATTCATTCTACCAGTTATTAAACAACAAAACAATCAACTAGGGAAGAGTAGAATTACATATCGGAACAAATTGTTGGGACCACAAATGGAATATCCAAGTTCCACCCAACCATAGAACAAAACAACCAAACTACTTGTTTCGTTCACCCCCTAGCCCGACCATGAATCCATGAGGGAGAACCTCGAAGCTCCTCTTTCGCTATAGTCCTTTTTCAAATCCCAATTCTCCTTACCTCACACTCAGAAATAGTGCTCATAAGAACACATCACAGTCCTTCCCCAAATATCCAATTCTCCTTGCCTTGCACTCATAAATAGTGATCATAACAACAATTATGTCTTTTCCCCAACATACTCGGAAGCATCCTACCTCCTCCCATATGCTATATATGCAAAAGCATATTGTACCTAGGTATTTTCCCCTTGGGAATTTTCGCAGCTTTACAGATCCCTGATTTTTAGGCGATGCCAATGGCCAAATTCCTGATTTTCCACTTGTAAAATTCAGCCATGAGGTAGTTCAAGCATGTTCCCCTCTCATGTAGTCATGGTCAATTGATTTCAACCTAGTTGTTCCACTTGTCTTTCAACAATAAATATAAAAATTATTTGTTTCTTACAAGTGTCATAGTCAAATATTTGGTTGGGAAAATCAAATATTTTCCCAACGGTCATAATAATAAATTACAATTAACTAAACTCCAAAATTTGGAATTTCCATAAATGGCAACAATTTTCCAATTTTGAATTTACTAAAACTGAAAATAAATTCCCAAGTATTTTCATAATTCAATAATAATTTATTTTTGGGGATATTACATTGCATACATGGAGTGTCAAGGGATATATTGACTCGTTATGTCCACATACATAGATGGATACCTACCTCACCACCACACTTCTTTGGTTCATGATGATGGAATTCACCACATCAGCCAAGAAGGGAGTGTACCTCATTTCAATGGAAGAATTGGTTGAAGGCTCAGGGGGAAAGTAGCTGGAAAAAGATAAAAGATAAAATTATAACCTTGTAGTTTCTCACCCAAAGAGGTGTCAAGAACAATGAAATGTTTCTCTTAAAATAATTGAAGACCTTCAAAAAACAAATTTCACATATATAAATGTCCCACTTGTTGAGAGATATACACAAGTGTGGTATACCCTTTTCTTTACCCATTTGGTACTCTCTCTAACTCTACCTTCAAGTCACATTGTGGTACTTCTTTCAAGTCTTCTGTTACCCAATTGTAGTAACCAATTGTTTTGGATTTAAATAAATTTATTCCAATAAATGGGCTTGGAAAATGGATGCATTGAAATGAAGGTGTAGCACACTCTCTACAAAGGAATCGATAAATGAGATATTACGAACCATTGTATGTCATGAATGCCATGCCCAAAGGTATGAAACCCATCCATTCCATCTTCCTTACATGGCTTGGAGAGGGTCCAGCTAGGAAACACCCCTTGAATTGAGGAATGAATCACTCAATAGGTCACCTTGAGAACCCTCCCATACCTAAACTTGGAAAGTTGCCTAAGGTCTTTGAGCACTTGTTTAATTTGATAAGGTAGTTTTGGTGCACATGTTTAGGTGGATCTTGTATTAAATGTGAATTTACTTTCCATGCTACATTTGACTTTAGAACCTTGGAGGGCACACATTTTTATTTGCAAGACCTAGCTTGGTGGACAATTTGGAGGAACAAGCCTAGCTTGGTGGACAATTTGGAGGAACAAGCCTAGCTTGGGCCTTCATTGGGGATTGAATCCCATAGGTTGGATGACATGAACCACACCTTGGGTGAAGGCATAAGATGGGAGTTTCCTTTGGAGGAAAGAGAAGAAAACTTGAAGTAGGATACCTATCCCTTATTTTCCCAATGTTTGACCTTGGAAGGTCATAACGTCTCTCTCTTGGGCTTGACATCATGATTTAGGGATAGCATTTGATGATGGTGGAGATGATTTGATGAATCAACATGATTGTTGAAGAGAATACCCCAGCACATGAAGGGATGGTCTTTGGAGGCCCAAAGACTTCCTCTCCAAGATGAACGTTTTGCTAAAAGTGCAAGATGTCTCCCAATTAGGGAATTACGTCATATTTTTATGGTTTATTTTGTGAAAAAAACATTTTTATTTTGTAAAGCAGTAAGATAAAGGAGGTCGGCCTCCTTATTTTGTGGCTCACCCTCATCTTATCTAGACAAACATTATATTAAGGTATTTTATAAATAAGAGACCAAATCATTTTTATTTTAACATAGTGTTGAGGGGTTGTAAATCCCTTTAAATCAACAACACGAACCAAACCCATCACCGAAGCCCAATTAGACTATGCAGCATTTAATAGTGGAATGGTTCTCCAGATCTTATGATCTAGCCTAATAATTGATGGGCTTTAAATTTTCTTGTGAAGTATTCTCCTTCTATTCAGACGTTCTCTTTTTGTATTTTCTCTTATAGGTGGGACCGCTATGATATAAAAGTCGATATAAACCAACTAGGTGATAAAGTGGGAACAAACTTAACTACTGGATAAGAGGCTGAGCTTGGGATAACCCTTTCACTCTGGCATGCAGACAATGATCCCCTACCACAAGCGTAGTACTAATACATTAACCATGTGGGTATTCCAATTACTGACTGAGATACAATTTATCAGATGAAAACATGCATGTGATAAAGAATGGAAAGTAAAATAATTCACTTAACTCTAATCATCAATCACATAATAACACAACGATTCATCTTCATCATTAAAGAAAAGAACTATAAAACATTGAATCAGATAAGTTATCAATAGATTTAGTAGCTCTTACTCGTTACAACATCCATTCATGAGACGAAATAAGGAATACTTAGTCTCCACATCCAATCATACACGCTTTTGATGAAAAACACAAACTTGTCTCACGTTCTAAACATGACTTCTCAATTAAAGGCAACTCCGAAATAGTTGTTTACACAACCAAAAATGAGGGCCTTTGCAACAACCATCGACCCTTTGCTAATATGTTGATCCTCCTATTTATAAGATACTATTACCTAAAATTAACTACCAAAGTGTAACTAAGTAAAACCAAACTCGCCACATGGCGCTTTCTTCTATCAGTCTTTCTAAAAGTCATCTTAGGATTTCACTTAAGTAGGTGACTCTTCTCGTACTCTAACCACTTGATGAAGAGATCCTTGCATGTGTTGGCATCCGTGAATCTATGATGTTCCATTGGGGCCAAGTGAATCTCTCTTATCTCTAACGCTTGTGCCTGATACTTGACTATTCTGGCACTTAACTATTGCAATATGGCCAAAGCTTTGATCGAGTTTTCCATGAACTGTCACACTTGACCTAGCACCACGTTTGTCACCTTTTCTATTTCCTTGGCCCATGATGAGTCTTCTTTGGTATGCGATTTGACTGTGTCGCACAAGTCAAAAAAGTCCTTGGGTGTGCCAAATTTGGGGAGGCCGATGTATCTCATTACCCGGTTGATCTTGATCCAATTTTTCTCGCACTTCGCCCATTTCTCTTGGATTTCCTAATGGGGTTACTGATCCATTTTCTCCCAATGTTCAGCCAATTTCTTTATGAAATCAAGGTTGATTTCTTTTAACATCTAGATTTCATGCTCTTCTGTATCTCGGCCTTCCTGAACCACACTGATATAGTTGACCCTTTCCACAGCTTATTGTGCCTTCTCCTACCACCTCTCCATATCCTTTCACATGGCCAGTGCGATGAGCGTGTCTTCTTGCAGCGGCTTGTGTGGTGTCCTGGTAATATTTCGCTAAGTGGGACAAATGTTCCAATTCTTTCAGAGAAACAACCAACTCCTATTCATCCCTTTTTTCTCTATCCAGGGTGGCATTGGTGATTGCCATCCTTGCACCGATAAGTTCATATGTTTTGGCGTCCTCCGTATTTATCATATTTTCCTTCGTGGTTATGAGGATGGAGTGATCCAGAGTGATACTCCTCTTCTTGGTGGAGCTGTGCATAGTAGATTTCCTTTTCTGGACATAAGCAATGGCATTTATATCAGGGAATTCATCGACAGGTAGGTATATATTTTTTCAAGACTAGGTTCTTGAACTTCTCCCCTATGTTCTGAAGTCTCGACTTCTGTTTTTCACTATTCGGGAATTTGAGTACAGATTGAAATTGAGGCATCGAAAGAAGCCTCGATACCTACTTGATTATCGACCGTTGAGACGTTGATTTCTTGTCATGGATAATCTCCCTTTTGTTTGACCATCTATGGCTCATCCTTCAGACTATCTATTTGGGTCTCTGGTACATTATGCAACTCAGTGTCTAAGACACTCTCGACTTCTTGTTCATTCCGTGGAATCTCTTGAATTCAAGCATCAGGAGCCGGGGAAGATGTCTTTTTGGCTCCTTTTCCTCTACGATATGTACAGGGGTGACAAGGGATAACTCCAGGATCTCTTCATCATCATATATCTTTATTAATTCGTGGAGGAGGTCTAGTGCATTTCCTCCCACTGATACCCTGACTATCTTTTCCTGGGTTGAAACACCCACCGGTGATCCAACCTGTGATGTTGTGATTTCAGGGTCGTCTAACTCAATGATTTCATTGATGTCTACAAATTCAGGGTCGCTTGGGCCTATCTAGCTCTCATCAAGATTGTTGATAGGGCACCATGTCATTCCTGTGAGGTCTAGTTCATCTTACAGTTGATCAATTATCCATTGCACATGTTCTATAATGAGGAACCCCCTCTCACAGGTGTCCCAAGTCATAGGAAACCTTTATATTACAATGAGGCTACCACGGGGGCCTCTGCCACTTCGACCACTATCATTTCTTCTCTGGCTATGAGGGCCTCTTAAGATGATTTCTCTATAGTTGTCGTATGTTCATCCAGACTCATGGCTCTAAACCTATTCATTTTAGGGTTAGCCATCCTTGCCAACACCTCGTCCATGTCCTG
>JASDQU010884039.1:0-11232 GCA_032191745.1 Picea mariana | reverse complement strand
ATGGAGGATGCACACAACCAGAGGCCATATAGGGAAAAAATTTCAATGCAGAGTGGCATTTATTGCAGGGACTATGGCACGCTTTATGAGGCAGAGAGCCCAATAGGGGTCTAGAGGCGACTTTGTCCGTTTGAGACCAATTTACAGTCAATTTTTCACTACTCCTCGCCATGAATCCACCGATGATTTCCATTTCTACATCAGAGCTATGGATCTGAAGGCAATTTTTAGGATTGAGGTATAATGATGTATTTATGCCAATTTTATTGTTGAGAATAATATAGAGCCTCTCCACTTTGAAACAAGTTCCAGAGACGTAGTCCATGTTGGACGAACTCCATTATCATGTCTTGTGTTCCTTATCTTTTTCTCATATTTTCTCCATGATTATTTCATCTTTAAGTATGTTGCACATAATCTTTTAATTCATGCTCTTAATGTAATTCATGTAATGTCCTCGAAGTAAAGATCCCATATCATGCTTGCAAGCACATCATGGATTTCTCAATAAATCCTCCAAAATTTCATTGAACTATGTGCACCAATATTTGGAACATCTTCTAGAACATATTCTTATGATGCAAGATTGAAAACAACCATTGGAATGTGGATGCCCTTGGAATCAATCTACATTTCATCTTGTTAGTGATGTAGACCTCCTCTACTATTATCTCTCCTTGGATGACTTCATATCCTTGAATTAGAGATGCAATATTCCCTTCTTATTCTATGCTCTTCACTCTCCATAGTCTTATCTTGGTTGTGCATTTTCTGGGGTGAAGCTCCAAATGAAGCCACCAAAACTTTTCTTCCTAATGTCCACTCAACTTGCAGTGGTGGAAAAAGTTCTTAGCATTGTGGTATGGACTTCTTGAGATAGTAATTTTCTTTCTGTGCCTCTAATTTTATTGTTGGATTGGAGAAGTATTCACATCATTCTTCCACTAAAATAAATATGGCATTTCCTCTTAAAGAAATATTCACATCATTCTCCCAGAAGGTTTCCTCACAATGGAATTTCCTTCCACAACATGAGCATGTTTCCACATACCAACAACTAGTAACATTATGGCCTATATTATTGTAGTAGTGTCAAATAAGGAATGCCTTTTTTGAGGTAGGTCTCCCAGTCTTCTTCTTATTCTTTCCCTAGTTGGTCTTCTTGCTTATTTCTCTAATTGCAAGTGTAGGATGAGTTTGTGATCTCTTCCCATCATTTCTCTCCTTCAATATGCCATAAGAAGGTTGAGGTGGTAGTGGGATTCCACTTTCACTTATTGTAGATATTTCTCCTGATGAGTAGGCCAACTCTGGCATGTATTTTTTCTTTATTAAAATGGTCTTCATGGTCATGGTATTCTCACTTCTACCATTGAATCTTAGGCCTTCATGCTTGACCCATAGTGTAGCTACAATGGGGCTTAAGATGTCTTGTATTGTCTTTCCTAGCCCTTGTTCATTATATCCCATCTATCTTAGGAGTTTGGAACCAATGTCTTTGGTATGATTTTTGAATTCACCAAGCTACTCTTGAGAGAAATCCAACGAAGGTGGGATTACCAAAGTGGTCTCCATCATGGTGCTATATTGGGTAGTATAAATGGGAAGTGGTCTTTCTTCTTAGTGCCATTATATAGATTCTTGGATCCTTGCCAAGGCCCCCTCCTTCTCTTCCAACTCTTGTTGCAATTGTGTCAACATCTGAGTGAGCATATATGCTTACTAGCTATCTAATTGGATTCCCTTTCGACCAAGGTGTACAAGTTGCACTTAGTGCTTGTCCCAATTTGTCATGACCTTCATGAGGGTGTCTTGGAATTCTTCAAACTTCTTCTTTAGCAATGGAAATAGTTTGGCAAAGGTCTCAAGGTGCTTCTCCATCTTTTCCATCCTCTTTTTGAACATATAGAACTACTCCTTCATGTGCTCATTTTATTTGTGAAGTTGAGCATTGTTGGCCCTTAAGTCTTCCAACTTTTTGTTGAAATAATGTAACTACAAAGAGTATTCTTATTATTATTGTTATATTATTCATAGGATCAATCCCCATTGTGGATTGATCATGTCGGTTATTGTATTAGAACCAAATCCCCTTTTGTGGATTGGTCAACAGACAATTATAATAGGCAGAATAAGAAGTCGGCCCTAGCAGTTATTATTGAGACCCAGAAATATAATAAAGGTGGGTTTACCCACCCAGATTGAGAAGTCGCCCCTGCCAGTGAAGAGACACTTCACACGTGCCAGACTTGTATATATAGAGAGGCTAGCGCCTCACTTTGACACACAACACACTTGTTCATTTCTAAGAGGCAAGTTGCAACTTACCAGTTGGAGAGAGGGAGAAGAGTGGTGCATCTTTTGGAGAGGACTTTCTGTATTGGTTTGAGTTATCTCTTAACATTGTATTGGCAATTTATGATAAGGAAGTTTTTGTTGGGTTTTCTTCCTCTAGAGGGTTTCCCAGGATAAATGTTGTGTCTCTTGTGAATGTGTATTTCTCAGTGATCTTGTTCTTATATTGTTGTTATCTATTGAAATGTAAAGAACTATAATAATGGCATAAACATTAACATGGTATCAGAGCCAACCTGAAGGAAGCATATTTCGTAAGAGAAAAATGTCACTGTTGCAGTACCTGCAAATCAGGGTTTTTCAAAAGTGAATCTTTTCAGCTCCAAAACCACCTAGAAAGTTGTGCCCTCGCCCAAGGATCATTTTGGCACCTTGAGTGCACCTTTTCAATGGTTGGATCTCCCGGAAAGTGAAAACCTAGTTTCACAAAAGTACCAGAAGTACCAGAGTACCAGAAGTACCAGAAGCACCAGTCCAAAAATCCGCAGATCAGATTTGAAGGGGAAAAAATTGGATTTTCTGAGATCCAAGTACACCAGGCTACTCGCCTCAGCCAAGCGCACCTCCTGGTAAGGTCAAAATTTGATTTTAAGCATTTTCATTTTGGGTCATTTTTCATAGCCTCAAGTACAAGATGTCTGCAAGCACAAATCTTGTTGAGAAACCAGAAGGCATAGACAACTTTTGTGCCTGGAAGTATAGGATCGGTCTGATCCTTGCAGAGAATGACCTAGCAAGATTCATCAAAGAAGAAGTGCCAAAACCTGAAGATGTCGTAGAGAAAGCAAAGCATCAGAAGGACTCAATCAGGGCTCAAAGAATCATTGTAGATTCAATCAAAGACCACCTGATCTGGTATGTATCATCCAAGAACACTTTGAAAGAGATGTTTGACTCTCTAAGAAAACTATACGAAGGAAATAACATCAGCTGAAAGATGAACCTAAGATCTCAATTGAAGAATACCAAGATGCAGAAAGGAGAAATGATCCAAGAATATTTCTCTCGAATCTCATAAATTAAAGAATAGTTAAAAGTGATTGGAGACACCATAGATGAAGACGAATTCATAATGACAACCCTAAATGGTCTCACAAGACCTTGGGATGCTTTCATCTAGACAATATGTTCCAGAAAGGAGAAATTGCAGTTTGAGAGCCTATGGGAAGAATGCATCCACGAAGAGACAAGGGTAGCTAACCATGAAGCACTACTAGCAAGGGATGATGATCAAGCCCTAGCTACTCATACAAAAGGAGGAAGGAAGAAACCCTACTTCAAAAGGGAAACTCATAGAGAGCCTCAACCATCAAACAAATTCAACAATAAAGAATCTCATCCAAGAAGTTTTCAGAAGAAAGGACAATGCAAGGGAAGAGATCTCTCATCCATACAATGTTATCATTGTGATAATATGGGACACAAGTCAAATTATTGTCTAGTTAGAAGAGAAGAATACAAGAGGAAACACAAGAGGCAACATGCCCACATAGTCGAAGATGAAGAACCACCTCTGAAGATGATTAAGGACCATGTCTTGATCTCGGCCCTCTCAGGATCTGTATCACCTAGAGAGGACACATGGTTCATTGATAGCGGTGCATAAAAACACATGACGGGTAAGAAAAGTACTCTCTCTTGTATTTCAGAAAATAAGTTTTCTCAGAAAGTGACACTTGGAGATGATTACTAATATCCCATCAAGGGAGTGGGAGAATCAAACTACAAGCTAGATTCAGAAAACTCAATAACAATGAAGAAAGTACTCTATGTACCAATATTGAAGAAGAACTTACTTTCCATATCAACTTTAGATAAGAAAGGCTATAGATTTACCTTCATAGATGGAGAATTTCGTATGTGGGTTAAAGGAGAAACCATAAATGAAGCAATCGTCATCGGAAATGAAGAAAATGGCTTATATAAGCTGAAGGGTCACCCAGAAACTGCCATGACCCATGCCATCGAAAACTCATGCAAACTTTGGCATAGAATATTAGCCCACATCAACTACAAGGCGCTACCATACATATGCAAAGCTATCATAGGTTTACCAGAACTCAAGGTCGATCAATAAGGCATATGCAATGGATGTACGCAAGGGAAGAATATCAAGAACCCTTTTCCAAAAAAAGGGACAGCGAAGCGGAAGGAGTACTAGAACTCATTCACTCAGACGTGTGTGGCCCAATGTCATAATCCTCCATTAGTGGGTATGTATACTATGTATCATTCATTGATGACTATTCTCGCAAGACCTGGATATATTTCTTGAAATCTAAAGATGAAGTATTCAGTAAATTCAAGGAATTCAAAGCCTTGCTAGAGAATCTTTCTGAAAGAAAGATTAAGATACTCAGGTCAGATAATGGAGGAGAATATACCTCAAAAGAGTTCATGAACTTCTGTAGAGATGTTGGTATCAAGAGGGAACTCACTACTCCCTATAATCCTCAACAAAATGGTGTAGTTGAACAGAAGAATAGAACAATTATGAAAGTTGTAAAGACCATGACCCATGATCAAGATCTCCCTATGTGCTTATGGGCAGAAGCAACAATGGCAGTTGTTTATGTACAGAACCGATTATCCCATAGCGCACTTGGGTTCAAGACCCCAGAAGAGATATTCACCGGAAAGAAGCTATAGGTAAGCCATCTCAAAATATTTGGTTGTCCAGTGTTTATTCATATACCAAAAGAGAAAAGAAACAAGTTGGAACCCTCCAGAAAGAAGGGAATATTTGTGGATGTTGTGAAGTCTCCAAGGCCTTCAGAATCTACATACCTGGTCACCGCCACATTGAGATCAACAGGGACATGACCTTTGATGAAGAAGCATCACTTAAGAAATCAAGAAGATGCCAGCTTGAAGAAGTATATGAAGAGGAACCTGTAAATCCCAGGATTGCAAAATCCATTAGGGAAGTTCCCAGAGTTGCAGAACCAGTAATGGAAGTCGTAACGTCCCCTAATGAGGAGACTCCTAAAGACCACGATATAACAGAAGTTCAAGAACCTCCTCAAATGACCTTCTCCCATAAAAGAAATCCTTCTTGGGCAAGAGAGCTTATTCAAGATGGAGTGAAGTATGGTGTTCCAGAAGGAACCTCGAGACAGGTGAAAAGACCAAAGCCATTCTCCAGTTACATGGCTTTGATGTGTGATCTCCTAGATGAGGAGCCTACATGCTTTGAAGAAGCCATTCAAAAGAAGGAATGGGAAGATGCCATGATAGAGGAATACCAATCCATAATAAAGAATAATGTATCGGAAATAGTTCCCAGACCAAAAAGTAAGGATGTGGCATCATCAAAATGGCTCTTTAAAATAAAACATCCTGTTGATGGAAGTATTGAGAAATATAAAGCAAGATTTGTCGCTCACATCTTTTCCCAAAAAGAAGGCATTGACTATGAAGAGTCATTCGCTCCTGTAGCCAGATACACTTCAATTAGAACCATCATAGCTCTTTCATCTAAGATGAAATGGAAGCTGCACCAGATGGACATGAAGACAGCTTTCCTGAATGGTGTTATCAAAGAGGAAGTGTATATAGAGCAACCCCAAGGATTTGAGGTTGAAGACAGAAAGTCTCATGTCTGCAGATTGAAGAAAGCCCCTAGAGCTTGGTGTGGCCGTATAGACAGTTTCTTGACGAGCTTAGGCTTTACCAAGGGTAAAGCAGACTCAAATCTCTAATTCAAAATTATGGATAATGAACCAGTAATCTTACTATTGTATGTGGATGACTTATTCTTAACTGGAGAAGAAAAGATCATCGTTGAATGTAAAAAGAGACTTTCCATAGAATTTGAAATGAAAGACCTTGGCCTAATGCATTACTTCTTAGGCCTTGAGGTATGGCAGAGTCCAGAAAGGATCTTCCTTAACCAAGGGAAGTACACAGTCGAAATCCTGAAGAGATTCGACATGCTGGAATGCAAACCCATGAATACACCCATGGAAGTGAAGCTGAAGCTACTAGTCGATACTTCATCAGATTTGATTGATGCCACACTGTACGGACAGATTATTGGATCATTGATGTACCTGATGAACACCAGACCAGACATTTGTTATGTCGTGAACACCTTGAGTCAGTTTCTGGTAGAGCCCAGACGTGTTCACCTAGTGGCTGCAAAACATGTGATGAGGTACCTTAAAGGTACAATAGATTATGGTCTCAGCTATGATGGATATCATAACTTTACATTGAGTGGATATACTGATGCAGATTGGGTAGGAAGCATTGCTGACAGAAAAATAACTTCCGGATGTTGTTTCAGTTTGGGATTAGCCATGATCTCATGGCAGAGTAGGAAGCAATCCAGTATTTCTCTCAGTACAGCGGAAGCAAAGTACATTGCCGCATGTTCTGCTATATGTGAAGCTATATGGCTTCGAAAGTTGCTGAGCAGTTTATTTGGCCTAGAAATGGAAGCAACCACGATTCTATGTGACAACCAGAGCTACATAAAAATGACAGAGAATCCTGTATTCCATAATAGATCGAAGCACATAGAGATTCGCTATCATTACATCTGTGACATGGTGCATAGAGGAGCATTGAAGCTCCTATATGTTAGCACGGATGAACAGGTTGCTGATGTGTTGACCAAACCTCTATCTCATGTAAAGTTTGAACACTTTCGAGATAAGCTTGGTATAGTCCGAAAGGACCCTCTCTGAAAGGGGGAGTGTGTGATTCCTTTCTTCTGACCTCACTGTTAGACATAAAGCAAGATGATTCCTTGCTTTTAACCTCGCTGTTAGACGTAAAGCAAGATGATGTGTGATTTCTTGCTTCTGACCTCGCTGTTAGACGTAAATCAAGATGATTCCTTGGTTCTGACCTCATTTTTAGACATAAAGCAAGATGATGTGTGATTCCTTGCTTCTGACCTCATTGTTAGACATAAAGCAAGATGATTCCTTGCTTCTGACCTCGTTGTTAGATGTAAAGCAAGATGATGTGTGATTTCTTGCTTCTGACCTCGCTGTTAGACGTAAAGCAAGATGATTCCTTGCTTCTGACCTTGTTGTTAGACGTAAAGCAAGATGATGATGTGTTCCTTGCTTCTAACCTAGTTGTTAGATGTAAAGCAAGATGATTCCTTGCTTCTGACCTCGTTGTTAGATGTAAAGCAAGATGATGATGTGTTCCTTGCTTCTAACCTAGTTGTTAGACATAAAGCAAGATGATTCCTTGCTTATGACCTCGTTGTTAGACGTAAAGCAAGATGATGATGTGTTCCTTGCTTCTGACCTAGTTGTTAGACATAAAGAAAGATGATTCCTTTCTTCTGACCTAGTTGTTAGACGTAAAGCAAGATGATGTATACCTTGCTTCTAACCTAGTTGTTAGACGTAAAGCAAGATGTGACTGACACTGAGCTACCAGCTTAACAGCTGACATTGAGACAGTGTAGTACTGTGATGTGCCAGCCTAGTGTTGTGATGAGGTATCATTTTTTTACTAATACATATTGATGCAGATGATAATGGCATTCTTTCGAGAATGACGATGTTGCCAATGAAGAAAACTTCCGATGACTCGTAGATATGCAAGCCAATGTTCCAAGATGATATTGACGATATTGTCCTCCTGATGTCACTAATGATGCATACCTCTCTTGCCTGATGCTATTGAAGAATACCCTTCTTGTTAAGGGGGAGTGTTGAAATAATGTAACTGCAAAGAGTATTCTTATTATTATTTTTATATATTCATAGGATCAATCCCCATTATGGATTTATCATGTCAGTTATTGTATTAGGACCAAATCCCCTTTTTCGGATTGGTCAACAGACATTTATAATAGGCAGAATAAGAAGTCGGCCCCAACAATTATTATTGAGACCCAAAAATATAATAAAGGTGGGTTTACCCACCCATATTGAGAAGTCGGCCCTGCCATTGAAGAGACACTTCACACATGCCAGACTTGTATATATAGAGAGGCCAGCGCCTCACTTTGACACACAACACACTTGCTCATTTCTAAGAGGCTAGTTGTGACTTACCAGTTGGAGAGAAGGAGAAGAGTGGCGCATCTTTTGGAGACGACTTTCTGTATTGGTTTGATTTATCTCTTGACATTGTATTGGCAATTTATGATAAGGAAGTTTTTGTTGGGTTTTCTTCCCCTAGAGGGTTTCCCAGGATAAATGTTGTGTCTCTTGTGAATGTGTATTTCTTAGTGATCTTGTTCTTATATTGTTGTTATCTATTGAAATGCAAAGAACTATAATAATGGCATAAACATTAACACTTTTCTCTTCTTGATTTACCATGATCAAGTCTAAAATGTTTTGTTCAAAGTTCTAGCAGTTGTCACAGTCAAGGATGCAACTGCTATGATACCATATGATCTGTAAATGAGGGAATGATAGCACTAGTGAATATGACCCTCAATTAAAGCTTATTAAGTAGAAAATAATGTGTTGATGATGAATAATGCAAAACCCATAGCATGAATGAACCAATCTGCCACAAATGAAAATGAATTATAATTGAAACAAATACGTATCTTGAGACCTAGAACACCACACTTCTCACAATATATTATTAATGCACCAACCAAATATCTCAATGGATGGACAACATTACATACACTACTCCTCAAGAATTCCAATATTTTACAAACAAAATTCCTAAATTTAACCTCTCGGTTGAAGGTGATCAACCCAATCTAGCATGGATTCTCCTAGAACAAAACTAAATGACCCAATATTGCATGGAATCACTGAGTTGGAAATGTAAAGAGTAGTGTACCTACTAGGGGGAATTTAAGACACCAACCAACCAAGCAGAATTTGAAGCCTAAAGTGATTCTATGGTGCATGGGGAAATATATGATACAAGCCATCAATGAAAATCATGGTGTACAGGTGAGATGTCATGTCGGTTAGAAAAATGTTCAACCTGGAAGTCAAGACACAACTCAAAGAAGGGACACGACCCCTAGAGAAAGAGAATGCCATGCAAGCTAAAATGTGGCTTAGAGGAGGGACTCGATGCGTGGGTGTTTGGAAACACAACCAATGGAGGAAAAATCTATTTAGGGAGTGAGAACACAACCCATTGAACCAAAAAATCTAGCTCAAGGAGTGAGTTAGTATCTAGAGGAGACAAAAAAATCTCTAAAAATCTTAAAATCCCAAATTATCAACTCCAAATATGCTTGCAATAGCTATGTTTCCAAAACCTTTGGTCTCCCTTGATATTAGATGGACAACCTAAGTCCTTTGGTGGTTGCAAGTCACAAACACTTGACATAAATCAAAATTCAACCATGAATTCACTCATTACATAGAATACATTGCCATAATCTAGTTGAATTATGTGGCTTCAAGTGGAGAATCCTTTAACTCAATGAATGGAGCCATCAATTTCCAATACCAACAAGTCACATAGACAAAAATTAAATTTCCTGGTTAATTCAACATAAGTAAATCAATCATGCCATATAGATTTTTCAAAATGCACAAACATCAATATGTAGTTGTAATTAAAATTCCATCACACAACAATAAACTCACACATAATTGGCATCGATATTTTTACCCTAGAAAACCAAAAGGGAAAACCAGCTTAGAATGAGGCTCAATCTTTTCATTCTAGAAATCTTCGGTTACAATGCAGTTAATGCTCTTTGTGCATCTTCCTCTCCTTGGACAAAATAAGACACATTGAGAATGAAAGTGGAGGAAATAGGGAGAGTTGGGCGGTAAGGGAAGGCCAACAACCATGGTGCTTCACTTCCCATTCCTCATGATTCTCTCATGTTTAATTTAATTTAATTTGATTTGATTTTTCCCTCTCACATTCACTTTGTCTTACTCAACTTTACATTTACTTGTATTTTACATCGACGGGAGTTACAATGACAACCAATCTCTCTAGGGACAACCAATGCTACTACAGTTTTCTCTGAGGAGGCTTTCTCGCCAAGTCCACCTGAGTGCTCTTGGATCTGAACATCCCTCCAGACCCAGAAGAAGACAAAATGGATACCTCTCCTCATCCAAAAGCGGAAGAAACAGATAGGAAATAAAATCAATCTTCATAGATAATTATGCAATGTTTTTGTATATATTGTCTGGGCATTTTCTATAGGGATTATAGTTGGAGCATATTTAGAATTTGTTTGTAAAGAAGTCAACAGTAAGACTTCAGGCCTTCTTAGTAAAATCACAACTTGATTTTGAAATTCTAGTAAAGGTTGGTTTTGTCTTTGTATAAACTTTGATACTGTGAGTTCTCTCACAATTTTGATTCATATAATTTTCCCAGTTTCTTTAAAAAAAACCTTAAGTGTAAGATGGAGGACATGTCTCCATTGCATGAAGCACATTCAATCGTATGTTGCTTCAATAGGATTGGAGCCCTTCATTCAGTGATGGGTTACTACTTTTGTTTTCATTTAGAAATTAGCAGACATAATCTTTATTGTTAATACAATATCAAGACTTAGACATGCAACGGCATCATCATATGCAAACAAAATTTGGTCACCTAAAATAATCCATTGGTCATTTGTAAGGGGGTAGACTTATATACCTGCCAAACATCTTTAGGTCTTGGGTTGTTAACATGTTTTCCTTACATCCAAGAAAAATGAGCTCTTCGCCAATCAGAAATAGTTTTAAGTCGTAATCCAAGACCAAAATGGCACTTCTAGTACAAATAGTGTAGTGTGACACCATCCCTTTCCTTGACATACTAATAAACAGGAAGGAAGATGGTAAATTAGGACATTCAGTTTACAGAAAAAAGACCCACACCGAAAACTACCTTCACGCCAGTTCCCATCATCACCCTAACCAAAAGTTAGGAATTCTTAACACCTTATCCACGAGAGCCATAAGGATC
>JASDQU010884036.1:21930-33890 GCA_032191745.1 Picea mariana | reverse complement strand
GTTTAATGATTATTCCATTAAGGCCGAGTTTATCAACAACATACTTAATATTTATTTTAATATTTATTGCAATGAGGCCAACTTGTGACTTCTTGTTTGCAACAACGTGTCTTATTTTAATTAATTTGGGGCTGACTTGTCACTTCTTGTTACAATTGTTTAGGGATTCTTAACCATACTTCAAGGCTTCCATCTTCAAGAGGGCATATCTCCTCAATTGTGAGGAGCCACGTGATGTACCACCTACCATTGGAAACAACATGACAAGGACTATTCATATATGAGTGTGTTACCTACTTTTGCATTGTCATTTATATCCTTATTCCTCAAATAACTTTTGGCTTCATGACCAAACCTTTGGGGCTTCTTGTAGACTTCTTCAAATGCACCCATCACATCTATTGAAATCAATAAAAACCACTTTTATTGACATAAATGAAAACCAAATATCCAACAACATCAATGACAACCAACTATCCAACAATCTCCCCCTTTGGAATTGATGGAAACACTCATACTCCACCTGTGACTAATGATCTTGATCTTTCTCTCCTCATGTTTCTCTCCCCCTTTGACATCAATGGAAAAGGTAATCTCCCTTTGGGGCTAATCCCCCCATCTTCATGCTTATGGGCTTTCTCTTCTGATCTTTCTCTTTCTTCTCCTTTGAAATCTTAGGAAAAAGGGTAAATCCCCTTATCGATATTGTTATTGGGTAAATCGTTAAGTCTGAACACAAATCGATCCCCCTAGATCCACCTAGATCTAGAACAAAACATGACAAGACATGGCGCTTTCCCTAGGCTCTAATAATCAAATTTACTACTGAACAAAATATGAGATACATACCACTAAGCATCGCTTCCTTATGTCTTTGTTGTTCCTATTTCGCTCCAGTGCTCTTTTGATACTGATCCTGTAGTGAAACACAAACCAACCAAAGTGAAAGTAGTAGAAGTATATTCAATGACAACCTATGCATATGATCAAGGAATTATGCAATAAAATAAAGATAATTCTATGGGAAAGAAACATGCCACTGTATTATATTAATAATAGGAAGAGAAATTACAACCAAATGCCTTGATGTCGTAAGGTTCCTTCCAACAGTCCCTTGCTTCCCACACACTTTTGATCCAAGAATTCTGAGACTATATATTTGACAGCTATCTTGACAAAATAAAAGCTCAAAGCCACTCTAACCAAGCTAATAATTCCAAGCCAAATCCAACTAATCTCAAAGGCTCAAGAACTTTCCAACCCAATCAAGCTAACTTTCTCCATGAGAGCTCCTCTCCTTTTATAAGTTGAAGAGGATAAGGTGAGGAGGTTAGGATGATCCCACTAAATCATGAAATCCAGTAAGATTCAAGCCATTCGGAGGCCACCTCACCATAGAAGCTTCTCCTTCTAGAAGCATCGAGAAAATGCTCATTTTTCCCACGTACGAAGGGGGCCGCGACCTGGCTATAGTGCAGCCTACGGAAATTATGCACCATAGCTATAGTGAAGCCTACAGAAATCAGGCATTTCCGCACCCCATCTATGGTGCAGCCTGTGGAAATCCTCCAAAATAGGGTTTTTACAGAGGAAAACACAACTTCTTCTCTCAAGGAAAGTTCTTCTGCCTTCTTTCTTCAGGAATTTAGGCCACTGACCTCTCTGAAGGCAAAAGATAGGTTTACATCATTAACGATCATGAGGGTGACGAAAATAATGTGTAACAGATATGTCTCCCCCTATCTTCATGCTTCTAATTTGGTATCTTTCTCTGAAAATTTCTCTCCCCTTGACTTCTCTACAAGATGTTGTATAGATCAATGTGGGGCTTCTTGTATATGCTTTCTTTCTTCTCTTCCAGTGCTCTCTGTCCATTGGTGCTTTCTCTTGTAATTCATTGACATATATAAAAAGCATTAAAAAATTACTTGACTTCAAATCTTCATGGCTTGTCAAGTTCACATCAATGACCATACTTTTCAACAATTTTCCCTTGTTAGTATGGCTTCTTCTGATGATTTATCTTCCCATATTTTTTCGTTCCTTTCATTTATTGCATTCCCGTGACTAACTGATTCCACCTGCCAATATTGTTTCATCCACTATTATGCATATACTTCGACTCATGTTTTCTATACCTGCTAAGTGTCTCATGAATTCATCTATGTCCATATGTCATAAAAATGTCCATGATTCGGCTACTCAACTACATACAATGTTGACCCATATATCATTTTGCCATTCTAAAGGCTTCTTCAAATTTGTTGTACCTGATCATTTGAGGGAAATTTCAGGAAAATGGTGAACCTGGGGGAAAATATATAGAGGAATTTTGGATTCCCAGAGCCCAATTTCATCGCTCTGATCTAAGAAAATATCTTTGAGCCATGACTGCAAATACACGAAGTCAAATTCACACCTGGTGTCTACGATTAAATGATATTTGTCGGCCAAATGTATCCTGTCGAGATCAATAGGAGGTGGGACGAAAGGATTTTCCTCGGCTTCTTCTGTCTTGGATTTTGGCACCATCACTGTGAAAATGCCTGCAATTTAAACAAAACGTTAGTGGGGATAACTGTGGTTTTGGACAACTAACTGGAATGGAGATAAGATAGGGATAAAATATCTGGTGTGAGGACAAAGTAAGAAATGGGAGAATGAAGGAAAAGAGTATTTTTTAGCAAACGGATACTTGTTGGGCATGGGGGATAGATCAGCAGGCTAACGGATAAGTTAGCCTGTAATAAATGGCCAACGGGTCTTTTGGAGCATGAGATGGCAGGTAACAATGAATGACGAATATGACTGGGTGATGTGGAAGGCGTTGATTGCGAACTGACCATGGTGAAGGGACTTGTAATGGGTGAACAAGGGGAATGGATAGACATAGTAATGAGAAGTGACCCTTATTGTAAAATAATGGAAAATGATGTCATGCGGAGACGAGGTATGTCAGAAAATGGTAAGTGGTACGTGGCAGGAGTCTAGAGCAATGGATTCCTACCATGTTAGAAAAGGGGACCCACCAGAGAAACACCCCATTCCACCACCCCCCCCATCTTTAAAAACAGACCAGTTAGAGGGGTCCGAAAAATATCATCAGCCATCCATCAGTGTGCCTATCGTTGGACTGTAGATCTGAGCACAATGTTTAACCAACATTCCGGACCCCCCCCCCCCACCATTAAAAGAAGAATGGTCGGGGGGGTCCGGAATTCAATCTCAACCGTGGATCTAGGTTGCAACGCCTCAGCCGTTTATATGTGTGCCTTTGTTATACATGATTCCGGACCCCCCCTTATCGTTAAAGGTAGAAGGGTCGGGGGGTCCGGAAAAACTTATCAACCATAGATCCGAGCATCAGCACCTCAGCCGTTCATCTGTGTGTTGTCTTTAATCTGTGAGCGCAAACTCATATTTTCTCTGAAAACTTAGGATAAGCGCTTTAAGTGGGTTTGTCCAAGCTTTCCCTGTTTGTATTACCATGGGGTTAGACATTCAACTTTCAAACATCAAAGATAGGGTTCAACATTGATCATCATGCCTGTTTTATTGAGATAAAGCAAAATACCCTATGCTCTAACCTAATTACCTATGACATTTAGCCCAGATTAAACTATTGGACTAAGAAATTACTCTATCCTGGGGTTATTTGACCAAGATTAGGCAGTTTGGTCAAATTTATTCACTAGCTAACCTAATTTGCTAAGCTAAGATTAAATAGTTTAGCCAAGCTTATTCACTACTCCTATCAACATAAATTTAAAAGTACTTTGTCATGCTTAAACTATATGGACCAGGTCATTGTTATTGCATGGGGCTCTATTTAAATTTCTTTTATGCCCTCTTTTATTCTTTTTCTTTCTTTTCTTTATTTTTTCTTTTTCTCAATTTATTTACAAAATGGAAAATCATTTGACAAACAAAAAACTAAAGTGATAACATTTCAATCACCAGTTGATCCTATAAATTACAGGGTTATAACAACGGCTCCACCTGGGGATGGTACTCTCCTTGTGAAGTGCCAAGAATCATGTTTCTTGATGTTTGGAAAAATTTTCTCCACAGTTGCCTTTGTTGTTTGATTTGTTTTATTTTTGAAAGTTTGATGACATTGTTCAGTGGCTTAGGGCCTTCTCTATGGGATTCAACCATCTGATCAAAGTTATTCACTGAAAAACTTGTAAGAAAAACAAAATGATTTGTACAATGGAAAGGTGTGACTGAAGGTCCCTACTGAGGAGGTGAATAGTGCTTCAGCATTCTGCCATTCACAAGTCCTCCTGGAATATTGGTCCCATTGTTGTTGTTGAGAATGAAATAATTATTTCCTCTGAATGCGTGAATTATGTAAGGTCCCTTCCATAGACTGTCCAATTTTCCATGCTTCCCCTTATCTTCATTTCGGGCATCCCATCTCAGAACCAGGTCACCTAGCTCAAAGTCATCTTCTTTAGTTCTTTTATCAAAGATCTTTTTTATGCTCTCCTAGATGACCTAAGTTTTGTTGTATACTTCTTCTCTGGACTACTGCAAGTGGATCATCTGGTTTATCCTTCTTTGGGAGTCGTTCGGCTTGGCTTGCATCTCTTGTAGCAGTTTCATGATAGGAACCCCTAAGGAGGTAGGAAAAACTGCTTCAGTGCCATAAACCAACTGATATGGAGACATACCAATTGACCTCTTGGTGGTCAGTCTGTTGGCCCATAGTGTGGAAACCAACTTGTTATGCCATGACTTTTTGTTTTCTTGCAACGTCTTCTTAATAATGTTCACCGAGGTTTTATTGTATGAATCCACCAGCCCATTTCCCTGAGGTTAATAAGTTGTGGAATGTCCCAAACTGATATGATAATTGTTGCAAAAATTTATGAGCTTCTTGGATTGGAAATCAGCTGCATTGTCAGTTATAATTTTTCTTGGACACTCAAAACGAGACAAGATATTATTTTCTATAAATTTAATAATGATAGAATCAGTAGCTTGCCTGCTTGGTACAGCTTCAATCCATTTTGTGAAATAGTCTGTAGCAGTGAGAATCCACCTGTGCTAGCCTGAAGAGGGAGGATGTATTTCTCTGATAAAATCTAATCCCCATTGCTGGAAAGGAGCTTCAACAGAGATTGGTTTCAGGGGCAAAGGGAGGAGCTTCCTTTTGCCCTCGAACACCTGACATTTATGACATGAAATCACCTTCTAATGCACATCAACAAATAGTGTAGGCCAATAGAACCCATCTATGAGAATTTTATTAGCTGTGGTCTTCTAGCTCAGATGACCACCACAGTCTCCTGCATGAAAATCCTGCAATACTTTGTCAGCTTCATCCTTTAGCAAACAATTCAACAAAATACCTCTAGGATCCTTCCGATAAAGATTGCCTTCTAGAATGAAAAATTTTAATGCTTTCAATTTCAAAAACCTAGCTTTAGTTTTGGTCAGACTAGGGGGAGCTTGTAAGTTATGTAAAACAAATATCAGGTCTGCGTACCATGGAGAGTTCAGAAATACCTCTTTCATGCTTGGAGTCGCCTGTTCTCCCTGTTCATCTACTGCAGCTAAGAAATTAATATCATGGGCATGGAAATTAGACTCAGCCATTAACTTTTCTAGACCTTGACCTTTAATCATTTTAGTAGGCTTAATATCTATGTCATACTCCAGAATAATAGCGATCCGTTTTCCTCTTCTGCCATCTGGATTGTCCTGGGTTACAATGTCATTTACTACTATGTTTGGGACATATGCAATGGTGTGGGAATGGAGAATATATACTCTGAAATACTTTATGGCTTTTACCAGGGAAAAATCTTGTTTCTCCACTATTTTATAATTCAAAGCAACATCTCTTAAAGATTTACTGAAAAAGGCTATGGGATGTTCATACCCTTCGTTGCTTTTTTGTAGTAATACTACTGCAATGGTATGTTCAGAAGTGAAAGAAAAAAGGTAAAAATCCTTGGTGAAGTCGGGGATGATCAAGATTGGAGCCTATGTGAGTGCATGTTTAACTTGTTCAAAAGACTGTCTAGATTCAAAGTCCCATTTTATTTTTGTGTCCTTTTTTAACATGTTGGTGATGTTCCTAAGAAGCTCAGCCAGGTTAGGTATGAATCTTCTCAAAAAGTTTATTTTTCCAATGAAAGATTGTAACTCTTTGATATTCCTTGGGTGTTCCAGTTTCTGAATGGCTTCTATTCTACTGGGATCTATCTTAATTCTATCCTTAGAGATTATGTGACCCAATAGTTTACTTCCCTCTAATCTGAAAAGGATTTTCTTAGGATTTAGAGAAATCCCAAATTTCCTGCATTTCTCAAACACTCGTCTGAGATGTCGTAAGTGCTCTTCATCGAATTGGGAATAAACAGTTACGTTGTCCAAATAAATGACAATAAATCTGCCATGTTCTCCCACAAAAGTGATGTACATCGCTCTTTGGAAAGTGTCTCCAACGTTCATCAAACCGAAAGGCATTTTCACGTACATGAAGGTACCCCAGGGTGTTGTGAAAGTTGTTTTCTCTTAATCATCTGGGTGAACGAGATCCTGGTTATAACCTGAGAAACCATCCAATAAGGAGATTCGGCTGGATTCAACTATCTTTTGTAATACGTGGTCCATTTTTTGCAGTGGATAGTTTTCCTTTAGGGAAACCTTGTTCAGATTTCGGAAATCAATGCAAAGCCTGATTTCCCCAGTTTTCTTTCGGGTTGGGACCAGATTTGAAACCCATTTGGAAAAGCATAAAGGAACTATGATTTTAGCATCATACATCTTTTTGATTTCTTTTTCTATCAGGGGAAGTAACTTGGGATTGATTCTCCTAAGTTTTTGTCTGAAAGGTTTTTGATCTTCTTTTATCGGGATCCTATGTTGAATGATTCTTGTGTCATAAGATTTTAAGTCTTCATAACCCAAGCAAACACGTCCACATATTCCTTGAAAAGTTCAATGTATTTTTGTTTCTTCTCAGGGGTTAAATATTTGGAAAGTTTTACCATCTTGGGTTTCTTTTCTGTCCCTATGTTACAGTCTTCAACCTCTTTACCACTGGCTTCAATTTTAGGTTTTTTAGCTACATCATTAAAATCAAATAAATCTTCTAACGGAACTAAACCCCTAGGTAAAACATTACNAAAACATCAGAATCTATCTCATCTTCACCTGATTCTTCTGAATCTATTTTATTTACACTATTATTTCCAAAAACAGATTTATTTACATTTTCATCATCATTTTCTAAGTCTATGTTTGTACACTAGAAATCATTTTTGCATTGTAGAAAATCTTCAAGTTGGTCATCGTTCCCAAATACCTGCCAATATATGATATTGTCCGAGACAGTCGGTCTGCACTTCACCTCCACCATGTATGGGCGAGTGGAACAAAAAGGTATCTTGCATGTAGCTGCTGACGTAGCTAAACCATCTACTAGAATGTTCTATCCCCTGGGCATCACCTGCAAATCAACTTTAGTGAAACATTGAAGGGCATCCAAAATAGCGTTTCTATAAGCTATAAGCCTAGGATATTTTGTTGCATACTCACCTTTAATTTGTTTGATGATTAATTCAGAATCGCTTCTTACCATGATTTGTTTGGCACCAACCTTCTTTAGTAGTTTTAGGCCGAGCATCAAAGCTTCTTACTCAACTATGTTGTTAGTGCATTGAAAATTCAGTTTGTAAGAATGGTTTTCTGAATACTTGGATTTGTGATTGTGCAACCAAACTCCTCCTCCCACTCCTTCTTTTCTTACAGCTCCATCGAAGTCCATGCTCCACAAATATGCTAGCAATTCTTCACTTATTACATTTTCCTTCCTTTCTACCCCAATGATTTCATGGCCTTCTTTTTGATCAAGTGTATCTTCTTCCAACTGAGCGATTTGTTCTCCCATATCACCGTCGTTATACAGGATGAAGGAATCTAGATCAGAGTGTGCAGAGTACAGAGGATAGTTATGGGGATTTTTCTGGCTGCTAACCATATATTTCATCAGCGTCTCTCTCTACAGTCTTCTCTGTTGTTTGAATACTGGGATGGCAGCATATGACATATCCAACTACAAAGTGCCTTTCAACTTGCCCCCCCAATACCTGGACAACAACATACCATATTTCGGGGGAATTTCCACGACTACAACATCCATAACCATGCTTTTTGTTGGAATCTGAACTAAGGTGATACATAAGTTCTTGATCAAACCGATACATCTGACTTTGCTGGAGTCAAAAGAGTGTAAATCCTTGTAAGGTATGGCAACCTTAAGTCCCAGTTTTTCCATCATTTCTTTCGGCATCAGGTTATGGGAAGCGTCTGAATCTAACATAGCATTGTGCAGAATCAGGTCGTGTATATTAAGGCTGATGTAAAAAGGAGCAACAGCACCAGTGTCAGTCTAACCATCAACTTCAGGGCCAAACAGGAGTTCAGGTTGATCATCGGTAAGATTTACCGTATCTGAATGATTTGTTGATCCAACAGTTAAGGCCTTCGTGCCTATATCAGGCTCAATGCTGAACGCTTTGATCACCTACGATCGGTAAGTGTTCTTACTCATCAACTCGAAAAGGGGAATGGGAATTTTCACTTTGGCTAATTCCCCTTCGAGGCTGAAAGGAGTAGGTGCTCTGCTTTGGCTTAGCAATTTTGATCTGTCCACCATAGTTTTCTAGGAGGAAGTATTTGGTTGGTTGATTGATGAAACCTCAGTCTGCGTTGATATTTGTAAAATGGTAGGGTTTCTTTTTGTTGGAGTTTCAACATTACATTTCTCAGGGATATTATTGGTAGAAGGCTCAGGAATTTTCATCTGTCTTTTTACTTCGCAGATTGTACTGCCTGTGTACCTCTCCATAATGGAATTTTCAAATGCCTGTTGTTCGGTCTCTTTAGCTTCCTCACTCAACTCTGTTTGAGAAAGAAGGAAAAGTTCTTTCTCTTCCTGAGTAAGGAAAATGGCTTCGTTATCGTGAATTCCCATGAGGTTTATGTGTGTGTCCTCTAATTCTTCAATTACCTCTTCACCTTCATCATCATAATTTTCCTATAGGGGTGGTATGATCTGTTGATCAAGACCCCTCTGTTCTATTTGATCCCTAGGATCTCTCTGCGTGATTTGAGGAGGATTTCTTCTGAAGTTAGGATTTCAAATTTGTGGAGTAGGTTGGTTTTCTCTAGGAGGATTTCTTTTGGCTATAGTAAGTCTCTCCATCATCCTTTCCATTGCTCTAGATAAGGAAACCAGTTTGGTGTCAGAAGAAGATGTGGAAGGTTCCTCTTTAATCGTGACTCTCCTTTCTGTCCTCTGTCGTGCCCTTTTAGCCAACAGGTTGGCCTCTACACTTATTGCGCTTTTCTGCATGTCCTCTAGGGTGGTGGAGTTTCTTTCCCTTAATTGATATTTCATATCAACATCGAAACCGTCAGGGAATTTTATCAGTGCCAAACCTTGTGGGGGTTTAATATCGGCTAGAATCGCATTATACAGATTGTTGAAGCGGGTGCAGTAGTCTTGTACTGTCTCTCCTTGACTCCTTTTGATGTTTTCGTATTCTGACAAAATCTGGAGAGGATTTTTCTTTACCTCCCATCTATCCAGAAAACTTCTTTGAAACGCTGTAAGGTCTACCATTGAAGCAGCACGTAAGCCTTTGTACCATTTCTTAACATCCCCAATCAGACTCTGCGCAAAAATTCTCATTTGAACATCAGCTTCATCCACTTCCTGCAAGTCAAAATAGTCATTCATTTTATCAACGTGTTGTTGTGCATTCAAGGGACCTGTACCATCAAATTGTGGGAGTCTCGTTTGATAATCCTAGGGCATAGTGTGTAGAGGTGCGGCCAACACCAAGGGAGCATATATGGCTTCCATGATAGGTGGAGGAGGCGAGACAATAACCTGGGATAGCTGGGGCAGTGGCAAAAGGTGAGGAGGATGAGGGACTAGCTGGCACAGAGTGAGCGGTTTGAGGTTTTGCAGTGGGAGATAGTATTTCAGGGGTCTGGGGTTGTAGGATGGTTGGATCTAAAACGGTTTCAGTCACAAAGCTATCAGATTTCGTTCTAAACAGGCTTTGTTCAAAAATGGTGTCAAATTCGAGATCTTGAAGGGCAACAAGTTCCTCTAGAAGAGAAGGGGACCTGTGAAGGGGACTATGACTCATTGAACCTTCTGCAATGGTATTCTTTCTAAGTAACTGTTATGGATTTTCAGTTGCTATTGCAGGTTCCGGGTCTGGGTGGGATCAAGTATAAGCTCTTTTAGGAGCCAGATTTTTTTAAATTTTTATATATTTTTATTTTTATGAATCCGAAATTACTTTGTACAAGCATTTAACAACCTCTGAACATTATTTCTTTATCAGATTTATAATTTTTTCAGAAACAAAGTTTTCTTCTAGGGAAAAAGAAACCATGAGGTTGAATGTTTGTTCAATTCCCCAGTATGGTCGGCACTATGTTAATGCTCTGTAAATTTCCAGAGGTTGTCAGTGTAGAAGGAATTTAAAAGAGGTAACTTTATCCAACCACTTCGAAACTGGAATCTAGCCCTACCAGCTTCAGAGAGGGATCTCTCTATATGATTTAGCTATGTTTTAACTTTGAAATATTATGTTAGTTAAATAAAATAGGTTTGAATGATTTGTTTTTTGTTTTTGTTAAGTTGGTTGAAAAGGGTTTTACACCTCCATTGGGCTATGGGGTTTGTATTATAGAAATTAGAGGTCTAAACATAAATTGAAAGATTCTTTTCATAGGGAAAGATAATGCATTCATTGGATTCTTCAGTAGTAAAGTGATGAATAGCAGAAAAGATGAGAATATCAATTAAATTAAAGAAGAATTTAAGAATTTCTTCACTGTAATATTAGAAAGAGAAACATTGAGATCTTTCAAAGCCGGAAATAGGGTATACAAAGATAAATCTTGCAACATGCGCTACTTTTAAAAGATTAGATTAGAAAACAATATGACAATTGAGGGAGAAAAATATTTAACATAGAAAAGAAAACATCACCAATGAATAAAACGTGAGAATCCTGTGAAACGTCCCTTTGTATTACTAGAAGATCTCTTGATAAAAATTACAGTCTTTCTGGCTTACAGGGCATAAAGATCAACCCTCAGTACTTCAAAGTTTGAAGTATTTATAATCAAAAAATTACATATGATCCTGTCATTACAGATCAGGACGTGGAAAATTCTAAATTTAGCTAACTAACTCAACAAGATACAAAAATTTAGGAACTGTTTGATGACGTGTTGAAATATTCATGCTGATTTCTGGGGTAAACCGTTGGTGAATCCTCTGCATGACCTCGTCTGATTGGATAGTTGACTAGGCTTGGACACCTCATCTCCTACTCGATAGCTCTTTGATGGCCTAATGGACCTCTCACCACCCGCAGATTAGAAAGGTCCACACGCGCTTCCTCGGGACCTTCCTTTCTTCTCGGCCCGAAGAGCTCCGAGGCTCTTCTATTCCCCTATCGGGAAATATACCCACAACACTTTTTTGCACGATCCCCCTTTCCGCACTCGGAGGATCGTAACTCGTAGCTTCACGAGTTCAAAGTTGAATTCTAGGTCCTCGAATCCCCGAGACCCGATGGCTTAGGTCAACGCTGACTTTTGCCCACCTTATCGGGACTTCTGTCCTTATCGCGACCTCGCCACTCGCGACACCAAGCTCTCGATTTTCCAAAACCCTATACACGAGACATCGAAATACCGAAACTCGCGTTTCGCGCCCTCACAGCTTCGCTATTTGCGGGGTCAAATTATTTCTACTTCGACTCCCGATACACGAGGCGTCGAGACTCACGACCTTGCCCTCTTGCGACTTCACCTCTCGCAAGATCAAATTCCCAACTCTCCGGCTCCCGAGTACCGAGGTGCCGAGAGTCCGATTCTATTACCTCACTACCTCGCGGCTCGCAAGGTCA